>BQNB010112758.1:0-22086 GCA_026074375.1 Tanacetum coccineum | reverse complement strand
GTTGGTTGGTTATGAATAACTGGTTTTATCTGTTCTTCTTACTCAAAGTTTCTCAAAGCTCTGATACCACTTGATGGTCCTAGTGTAAACTAAATGGATCTTTCCAGCCTATAAAGGATAATATACAAGATAATAGAATATACAATATCATAGTTAGCAATCTGTAATCCTCAAGAACACATTAATAAAGTTGTTATTCAGCTGATCATTATTCTTCTTAGTACATGTGTTAAGATTCCGCATTAACATATTGTATTCAGTCATTGTTTCTACATAGTCATTTGTATTTATACATCTTGGCTATCATCCTTTATAGGCTGCAAAGATCCATTCAGTTTATCAGGACCATCATTTTTCATCAAAAACAAAAATTTTGTTTTCACAGAATGTAGAGACGGCGTCACGATTTACACGCGACGCCGTCACCACGACACCTGTGATGGGGTCATGAAAACCCTGACGGCGTCAAACGCCCAGGTCCAGAAATATTATCTTTACCTTTGGCAACTTTCTAAAAATAGAAACTTTATGGAAAACGTTGTGATATTGTTAGTGCATCAAAGTGAAATGTTTTACGTCGCACTTGGAGATTGTAGTATATGATTGTATATACGTAATAGTTATATAAATATAAATGCAAGTATGCATTATATGAATTATTTTACTTTTACGTCACGTTCACCGCTATATATGTATTTTACAGGTCGCGGTTTAGAACGTTGAAGTTATATTTGCGCTGTTGATTTGATTATAGGTGGAATCTTTTGTTATAGGTTGAGTTTTATAGCCTCGCATTAAACATTCTTGTTTATTTTATAAACCCCGCGGGAGGATAACATGTTTGTTTTATTAATCGAAACAACATATGATTAATGGTATGCTGGACCACGTTAAGAGATTTGTTTCCGCAAAAAAGTAGCTATTGTGTCCCTTATTTCATGAACCGTTAATCGCCTTGTGAGGTGAACGCTAATGCATTAAATAGATCTATGGGTTTTGACAACCCCGTCTGAGGTATGAATCCTTGTGAACATTCTGTCAAACGGACGTTTTGTATTTAGAGGTAGTAGGTATATGACAATAATACCTTGTTATGGGGAAAATTGGCATATGAAATGACATATGTATTCTTAACGTTCGGTGTCATGAGCTTATTGCGTGAAAGAAAAGAAGTTGTTATACATTGCATTCATTGCAATGTTTTCTCGAGAACTTAATATGTTGTTCAAGGATTATTACTCAATGATTATTTTTAAACTCTTCGGAATTTCACTCAACAATTTTGTTGATGTTTTAAACTTGTTTTATCCCAGGTAACCAAGGATGAAGGCAATGATGGTGTGGAGGTGTCGTGCGTGTGATGATTTGATGAAAGACTAGTTGTGTGTTCCTTGTCTTTCAAAAACAATGTCTTAATATGTTTTAAAATAATGTCTTAAATGTTGAAAACAATTGTCTTTAAAATGTTGTTTGCTTGTGGTACGATTCCTGTGTGGACCTAAAGCTTTTTTCTCTGAATAAATAATGGAACACATGTTTGTAAAACGTCTCATTTGGGTCATTTTCTATTATCTTGGTGAATGGTGCTATTTAGTAACACCCATTGTAATTTCCGCTGCGCAATCCAAAAATGGGGGTGTTATATTAAGGATAAACAAAAAAAAAAAAAAAAAAAAAAAAAAAAAAAAAAAAAAAAAAAAGCTCAAAGCTAATGATCAAAGCACACTATAAAAGATACAAGACAATGTTCAAGATTCAAGACTATGAGCTGGATTGAAGAAGAATTATAGAATGCTAAGTTTAAGATGTTTGTAAACTAGAGTGACCTCCCTTAGGGGGATATTGTTAGGAATCCAGAAAAGGATCAGTCACTCTCAGTATTTCGTATCTTAGCTCGTAGTGTACGAATGTAATAGATTAGGAAGCTAACCGGGTCACCCATGGAAATCCCATGGGTGACCGGTCCATAACTTGTATAAAAACCTGCTCCACACACGAAGAGGGTGTTCGTTTCTCATACTTTCACATAGTTAAGTGTGTTTTATCTCTTTAGAAACCTTCCATCCTTTCTCTCTCTTGATTATTCTTTCATATTGATGCATGTTTGATATTTGGATAACCTACAAGGTTGTGTTTGGTTTTTTTGTAAACGGGTTGGGAGTTGGGTTAACATGATGTTGTGTGCCCGCGTGTTAGAGTGAGTATAAAAACATTCATTTTGTACACTTTCAACAATAATATTTTTTTTAGGAAAAATGTGACACGAGTACAAATATAGACTTTGGCTTACTCCTTAAGCCACTTAGAACAACTAGCACATGTATTCATTCATAATTACAGTTCAATATACTCAGTCGCGGAGCCAGGGAATTAAGTAGTGGGTGGCAAAAAGAAAATTCCCTCAAGATACCTATCTCTTAGCGTACGTTAAACATGTCAGGTATGGTAGTAATTTTTAAAAAACACCTTTAGTTCTAAGGTTATCAAACAACAATTGAGTTTTACATTGTCTTATGCATTCAAAAACCAGAGTATGGTAGTATATTTTTAACTACTTTAATCATAAACTTAAAGTGATTTAGACTATATATATTTTCATAGGTAAAATAACATTAAAATGGGTCAATAAAACTAAAATGGTGTCTATTAGAATCATAAGACATATGTTTATTAACAAATTCATGCATTACATATTCCATATTTTGAAGATTCCAACTTAGCACTTAAAAGATTGAAACCAAATTTTTTTAAGTTACTGTATATTAGACCAAATATCAATGCAATGTACATTATTGAATAAGAGATAAAATTATATATTATTTTTGTTGAATCCCACCTTGAATTAGTTCTTGAATTTACTTAGCTTGTGTAACGGTTTAGTTATGCAAGAGTAAATCCTACACTACTATGGTTGAAACTTTGTAGAATATATCATAAGTCTATGCGGAATCTAATCTTTGTTTCAATAGGAAGAATTATGCATAGAAACAGTAATTTCTAATGAACACTTAGATTTACAAACAAAGCTTCAATATTTTAATACCTCGAATACTTAACTAGTATTAGGGTTACTAAAACTTGAAGCTATGATTATACGACTTAGATACTTATAACTCCTAATGCCCTAGGACCTCCTTTTATACAACAAGGAGTCCAAGTCACTATTTATATTAATATATTACTTAAAAACTTAGTTTATTCCCAAAGATCTTTTATATAAATAACATAGCATTACTTTATAAGTAATCTTGATCTTAAAGCTATCTTTATCTTTCAGAAGTTGTATCTTTCAGCATTGTAACTTTCAACAGTTGTATACTTTTGTACAGCAGCATTAATACTCTTAAAAAGCCATGTAGTAATTATACACCTAGCAGCATTACTGTGTTATAAGGTGTAGTATACTACTTAGAATATTTTCTTTAATCTTCAGCATTGGTACTAACTTTACTCTAGCAGTACTAACATATACTAGCAGTAGTAACTAGAAGTACTAATATACACTAGTAGTACTAAGTTACACTAGTAGTACTAAGTTACATTAGCAGTAGTAACTAGCAGTACTAACGACTTAGCATATTTTTCATTAAGATTACTAAACAGCACTAAGTTTTACTTAGCAGCAGTAACTTCAAGAATGCTTTTAATCCCAACAATCCTCCCCTAAAATTGATATTCTTCTTCAAAATCTCAAAGTTTTCTTCATTTGAAAGCTTCTTTAATCACTAGGTGATTGCTTCCAAACAATTCGTGGATTCTTGAGTATTTTTGTTGATGATAAACTTTAAGAAGTTGATATACCATTTCACTGAATTATCACATTGAAGCTTCTTGTTTAACATATTAGTAATTGTAGCAGGTGTAAGGGGATATTTCTTTTCTACCAGCATATAAATGTGCATATGTTGCATCCTTAAAGAATGGACTCCACATGAGTCATATATTTTCCAATCTAACACTCTGTAATCCTAGTTGGATTCCTCCATTAATTGATCTTAAACATGTGGATCAAAACATTCTCTTTAGATCAATCCCAGAGTACTCTCTCATATCCCTTCATTTGGCACTTGTTGATCCACATGCTTTTGCTTTTACCCTTTTTCACACGGTTTTTACTATATTCTTCTTGGCAAATCTTATTTAAGCAATGACTGAAAGACTAAGTAAATCTTTTAAACTTCCATCAGCCCTGATTATCTGGTAATAGATTTTCTTCCCTTCTTTATGGATCTTGTAGTCAACAATGCTTGGAGGCTTAGTTGCCAAAGGAATAGCATCAATTGCTACTTCCTCTTTATCAGGAACAACTTCTATTAGTCTTTGAAGTTCTTCAGACTCTTTGTCTTCTTCTAACTTTTGCTTTTTAATACTTTCTTATTCCAGATCAGTGCTGCTCTCTTTGAATTACTCTCTTGTGTTATCTCTACTTCAGCTCTTACTTCTCTACCTTCCATCAATTCTGTATCCATATCTACAAATGTTTTTTACCTGTATTCATAGTTTTGTAAATAACTTTCTGAATATCATCAAAAGTTTCTTGTTCTTCAATTAATTATGCTTGTATCCCAGCATTGTTTTAGTATAAATAGGGTCTTTGTAAGCCCTTTAGTGGCATCTAGTTTTACTTTAGCAGCTTATTTTTTATAACTTAATGTCAATTTAAAATTCTAAGTCTTATAACTGTTTTTAAGAATTAATATTTTGTTCTAAAATTCTGTTTTTAAGATTATAGTTCAAAGTCTTTTATAAGTTCATTCAAGCTCTTATTTATACTCTCTTAAGCTGTTATTCATTTAAGCAACATTAACTCTCTAGTTACTTGTTGTTTAAGAACTAGTTCATAAATCACCAAAAATACTTGAAGAAAATATGGAGCATCGGTATATTTGGGCCCATTCGTCTGGACTTGGGTTAGTGCCTATGTGGATAGGCTATAGGTTGGTTTAGAAACTGAGTTGGATTCCAAGAATTTACCCTTATTTTAGCAAAGGGTGTTTTGTAAGTTCTATCTTTACATTTTAAGCTTAAATTTTGCATTTACTTATTTCTGCTTATAATAGTGCTTATTTCTAATTTTGATTGCTTAATATGTCTTAGAATTGCTTATTGTGCTTGTTTTAAGGTTTTGATATCATTTGTTTAAGGTTTTATAAGAATCTGTGGATTTTGGTGATTTTAAGCTTATTCTGTTAGGCTTATTATTAGTGCTTATTGTCTTTTGATAAGTGCTCATTATTGCTTATTATACCTTGTTATAATCTGTTCTTGCTTTAAAGTGCTTAAAATCAGAAGTTTTAAGTTTAAAAATGGGATTTGAGTTTATAAAGGGGTGTTTGGCTTAGCAGTACTAACCATAAGTTAGTACTGCTAAGGGTTTCCATTTTGGGACCATTTTAGAAATTTAATAATATTCTTGAGGTCTTAGAAATCTGTTTTTTGATTTGTGGTTTAGTTTGTAATCAAGTTTTATGATAATTGTGTATGATTGCTTTGAAATCTGTGAGGATTTTATGATTGTGAACAGGTGCAATATTCTTCTGATAGTAGTGATTAGTTTGTGTTTATGTGTTTCAAACATGTTCATTTTGGTGTCATAAACATGTTTAATATCTGGTTTCAAAGTTTCTTGCCTTGTTTCTTGGTCTTCCACTTTTTACCCATTTTGATAAAATTTGCTTAGAACTCAGTTTGGACACCTTGTTTTTTATTCAAGATTTAGATAAGTTAAAAGTAGTTTCAAGGTCTGAAAATTTATGCACAACCAGTTTAACATATGAACTTTGGGGTTTAGAACGTATTTTGAAGTTTGGAGCTTATATGATAAGCTATTTTTAGGGCTGCACTTTGTTAAAAATATGTTTAAGCTTCTGTAACCAGATTTTAAAATTCATAGTTTTCTTAATTTTAATCTGTTTTAGTTAATGTTTTAAGTGTTGAAATCTGTTAAGTTGTAGGTGATCTTTAAATGTTTGAAGTTTTAGCTTGTTAGAGTAACTTATGGTAGCTTAATTTTAGTTTAAAATGTACTTAAAATCTGTTTTTCAAGTCTGCTAGTTCATCTCTGTGGTTTGTTTTGCTTAAAGTGCTTATTGGCTTATGAGATTTGCTTATTTCTGATCACATTATGTTTATTTCATGCTATGGTTTTTAAAGTCAGTTTTGTGCTTATTTGTGCTTTGTTAAGCTTGTTTGAGCTTATTTGAAAGATTTGAGTTTTTGTTCCAAAATTGTTTAAGTGTGACGTGGTTTAAGCCGGATCTTGCTTATTAGTCCTTGCTCTTTCAGCTTATTCATTGCTTATTTCAAAAAGTTTGTAGTTTTAAAGTTTCTTGTGTTAGGCTTATTTATAAGCTTGTTAAAAATTTAGCAAATATAAAAAAAACATTGGGAGTGTAGGAGAAGTCAAGGTGAGCAAGGCTCGAACCTCAGACCTCTCCCTCACTCAACCAACGTCTTACACACACCCTCCACTACCACTCGCCCTTGGGACTTTTTCAATCATAGTTTGCATGATTTAATATTTAACACCCTTTTTGATCCGGTTCTCGTTCTTTCTCGTTTTTAGCTCAAAACACCTCCGTTTTTAATCTAGTTTTTTTAATCTTTCTTTTTAGTCATTTAGAGCTTATTCAAAGTAAAAAATAGATTTGAGGATTAAAATTTGAGATTTTAGGCTTTTAACTCGCGTTTTTTTAGGTTTCCGTTATCGTTTTTAGGGTTAAGTCACTTTATTGTTATCAATCTTAGGTTTTTCTTAATCGTTTTTGAATTTTTAATTGTAGTGGTAGAAAAGCCAATCATAACCTCGTCCCATTCAAACATCGATTATCAATTCGTCATTCGATTTTCAATTGCACACCTCGTTGGGACATAACGACCCGGGAAATCAAACTTCCGGTTACATATATATTTTATTTTGTGAATTCTTAACCAATCCCTTGCTAAGGGTATTTGGTTGATTGTTTGCTTATATATTATATATATTATTTGATGAATCAAATTTTGACGCCGCTGCCGGGGAGGCTGTAAACGATTATCGTAACGTTTGACAATTTGTGTTTGAATTTGTGAATATTTCCTCTATTTTTTTTAAATATAAAAAATACAAAAATATTTTTTATTTTCTTTTATTAGTATAATTATCATATAAAAAAAATTCCATAAAAAGAAATAATAAATAAATTCACCAAGTTGGTAAAAGAACACCAACATATAATATTTTCCATTGAAGTATTATCCATCAATAAGTTCCCGAACAAAAGATTCAAAAAATCGCCATTTGTGTCACTTACAAGGTACGGCTCACCTTGAAAAGTTAAACAAGCTATAAAGTGGGTATAAGGCGGGTTGTTCTAAGGAACTACGACCCTAAATGAAAGGTTCTTAAAAGCATCGTGCTTTCCTTCTCCTCCGCTCACCTGTACGTTTATCTTTTTAAGAGCTACCGTGAAGTAAGTCGATTATTTGGTTGAAGTTGTCCTATCTCGTTGTCCGTTAAAAGAAATTGTGAATAGATTATTGAAAAAAAAAAAATTCATTTAGTGCATGCGCACTCGTTCTCAATCCCGTAGACGTAGACAAAAACAAGTCCAACAGACTTTTGTTGAACCATTTGATCTTGAGAAACCAAATAATAACCAAGAACTCCCCGACTCTCCCGTAGTTACGATGGCCGATAATCGTATTATGGCGAAATTGCTTCAAGCACCCACCGAGGGTTACGAGGATGCAATTGTTGTCCCTGCAATCACCGCAGACAACTTTGAGCTTAAACATAGTTTTCTCACTCTCGTACAAAACAAGCAATTTTTCGGACATGACAAAGAAGATCATCATGCTCATATCCGATACTTCAACAAGATCACTTCTACCATGAGATTCCCAAACGTTCCGAACACGTCGATTAAGATTATGCTTTTTTCGTTTTCTCTCGAGGGGGCCACCCGGATTTGGCTCGAAAAAGAACCCCCTCGATCAATTCTTACTTGGGATGATCTTGTTTCAAAATTTATCAATGAATTTTTCCCTCCGTCCAAAACGACTAATCTTCATAATGAGATTACAAATTTCCAACAACGTTTTGATGAGTCTTTCAGAGAGGCCTGGGACCGATTTAGGAATCTCCTTCGAGCATGTCCTCATCATGGTTTTTTTGAATTACACCAACTTGATACGTTCTATAATGCTTTGAATACAAATGACCAAGATTCATTAAATTCAGCAGCAGGTGGAAATTTTTTAGGCAAAAGACCCCGTGATTGCTTATGCATCATTGAAAGCAAGTCCAAAGTTCGTCACTCACGAAGTAAAGCTGTTGTTTCCAAAGTGAGTACGAGCACTTCCACTCCTGAAATTTCATCCGACGTTGCTGAACTCAAGGATATGGTGAAAGCATTAATTCTTGATAAGAAAAACCCGAACCAACCTTCAGCTCCCGCTCCCGTAAAAGCGGTCGAGCAAAGTTGTGTAACTTGCGGTGGAGCTCATTCTTACCGTAATTGTCCCGCCACCGATGGCAACAATTATCGTGATAATATTCAAGAATACACCTCTCAAGCCGCCGCAGCAAACTTCAATCAAGGAAGTGCTAGTTACCGACCTCAGATGGTTGCAAACCAAATTCGACCTCCTGGTTTTACTCCTGTGCAAAACCATCCAAACAACCAAAATTGGGGGATCAATTTCAACCAAAATTGGGGGAACAATTTTAACCAAAATTGGGGTAATAATTTCAATCAAGGACAAGTTTACCAACCCTAGATTAATCAACCCCCGACTTTTCAAGCTCCACCTTACCAAGCTCCCGCTCCAGCTCCTCCAGCACCAGGTGTGTCTAAGTCCGATTTTGATAACTACGTCAAAGCTAATGACGCGGTTATGCAAAATATGCAAAATCAAATGGCAAATATAACGGACCTGATCACCAAATTCGTGAATAGTAATACCGCTTCTACTTCGGGCTCGGGTTCTCTTCCAAGCAACACCATTGCTAACCCGAAAGGTGATGTGAAAGCAATCACTACCCGAAGTGGTGTTTTCTATAATGGACCTCAAATTCCACCTTCGATTTCTTCTCTTCCTAAGGAGATGGAAAATGAACCCGAGGTGACAAAGGATACGGTGCAACCAAGCACCGAAAACATCCAACCTCCGGTGGTCCAAACTGATAAATTAGTGAGCCCGTTGTAGCTTCAAAGACTAAACCAACCTTGCCTTATCCTTCAAGGGCCAACAAAGAGAAGCTCCGTGAAAAAGACGATCTTCTAGCTTCAAAATTTATGGAGATTTTTCGGAATCTCCATTTCGAGCTAAGCTTCGCGGACGCTCTCCTACACATGCCCAAATTTGCACCAATGTTTAGAAAGCTCCTCAATGATAAAGATAAGATAATTGAGTTGACAAAAACACCGGTAAATGAGAATTGCTCGGCGGTTATCCTGAAAAAGTTTCCCAAAAAACTTGGAGACCCCGGTAGATTTCTTATACCATGTGACTTTCCGGAGATGAATGAATGCTTAGCCTTGGCCGATCTCGGTGCAAGCATCAACCTAATGCCTCTCTCTATTTGGAAAGAACTAAGTCTCCCAACTTTGACCAAAACCCGAATGATACTTGAACTTGCCGACCGAACGATTTCTACTCCAACCGGCATCGCCGAGGATGTTTTCGTGAAAGTTAGAACGTTCTTCTTTCCTGCCGATTTTGTGGTCGTTGATTACGTTGCCGATCCTCGGGCCCCCTAATCTTAGGAAGACCTTTCTTGAGGATGGCACGTGCCTTGATAGACGTTCACGGTGAACAAATGACCCTTAGACATGATGACCAATCCGTGACCTTCAAAGTTGGTGATACTAAAACTTTCTCCTACAATATCATTGAATCGGTTAACCGAGTCGATGTTATTGACATTGCTTGTGAAGAATATGTTCAAGAAGTACTTGAAATTTCTGAAAGTGGCAATCCCACTTCTACTTCGGACCTTATGGTCGATTCTCGCTCTCCGTCTTTCACTCCCTTCGGAGGAAGTGATTTTCTAATGGAAGAGATCGATGAATTTCTTGAACATGATGATTCAATACCACCAGGTGTTGACGGCATCTATGATTCTGAGGGAGATACTGTTTACCTTGAGGAATTGTTAAGTGTGATCAATAGTGACCCAAATCTCCCTCCGTCACCAGTTTGTGAAATTAATGTGCCTGAAAAGATTAAATCTTCATGTGAAGATCCTCCCGACCTTGAACTCAAAGACTTACCATCCCATCTTGAGTATGCGTTTTTGGAGGGTGATGACAAATTACCCGTCATAATCGCTAAAAACTTGAAAGATGAGGATAAAACCGCCCTGATCAAGGTTCTTAAGTCACACAAACATGCCATAGCTTGGAAGATTTCTGATATTAAGGGGATAGATCCACAGTTTTGCACCCATAAGATTTTGATGGAGGAAAATGCCAAACCCGTAGTTCAACATCAGAGAAGATAAGATTTTGATGGAAGATAATGTTAAACCCACGGTCCAACATCAAAGAAGGGTTAACCCAAAAATTCATGAGGTTATCAAGAAAGAAGTTATCAAACTTCTTGAAGCCGGATTGATTTACCCTATCTCTGATAGTCTATGGGTGAGCCACGTCCATTGTGTGCCCAAAAAGGGTGGAATGACCATAGTGACTAATGATGATAATGAGTTGATACCGACTAGGTTAGTCACTAGGTGGCGTGTTTGCATTGATTACCGAAAGCATAAGGATGCCACCCGAAAGGACCATTTCCCGTTACCATTCATGGACCAAATGCTTCAACGATTAGCCGGGAATGAATTCTATTGCTTCTTGGATGGATTTTTCTAGTTACTTTCAAATTCCCATTGACCCGCAAGACTAAGAGAAGACCACCTTCACTTGCCCTTATGGAACTTTTGCCTACCGACGCATGCCTTTCGGCTTATGCAATGCTCCGGGTACGTTCTAAAGGTGCATGATGGCTATTTTCCACGATATGATCGAGGAAACTATGGAGGTCTTCATGGATAGAGTTCTCGGGTCCTGTCGGGGGGATTTTTCTTTCATCCCTCTCCCATCTTAGACAAAATGCTCAAATGGTGCGAAGACACCAATCTTGTTCTAAATTGGGAGAAATGC
Source organism: Tanacetum coccineum (assembly GCA_026074375.1). Taxonomy (NCBI): domain Eukaryota; kingdom Viridiplantae; phylum Streptophyta; class Magnoliopsida; order Asterales; family Asteraceae; genus Tanacetum; species Tanacetum coccineum. Next base: position 10,942 of record BQNB010112758.1, on the reverse strand, counting down.
CATTTTATGGTAAAAGAAGGCATTGTTTTAGGACATAAAATTTCAAAGTCCGGGATTGAGGTCGACAAAGATAAATTTGATGTTATAGCTAAATTACCTCATCCGACTACCGTCAAAGGGGTTAGAAGTTTTCTAGGTCATGTCGGGTTTTACTGTCGATTTATTCAAGATTTTTCTATGATCTCCCGGCCAATGACCCATCTTTTATAAAAAGATACCCCATTCTTCTTCTCTAAAGAATGTATCGAAGCATTTAATACACTTAAGAAGAAAGTAACCGAAGTACCAATTTTAGTTGCCTCCGATTAGGACCTACCATTTGAGATTATGTGTGATGCTAGTGATTACGCGGTAGGTGCAGTCTTGGGGTAACGTAAGACTAAACATTTTCAACCGATACACTATGCAAGCAAGACTATGACCGACGCTCAAGCTCATTACACTACTACGGAAAAAGAGCTTTTAGCCGTAGTATATGCTTTCGAGAAATTCTGGCCATATCTTGTCTTGTCAAAAACAATAGTGTATACGGACCACTCGGCTCTTAAGTATCTTCTCGCTAAACAAGATGCTAAACCGAGATTGCTTCGTTGGATTCTCCTACTCCAAGAATTTGATGTCATTATCCGTGATAAAAAAGGAGCAGAGAATCTAGCGGCCGACCACTTGTCTAGGTTAGAAAATCCCCACCAAGATGTTCTCGAGAACAAGGAAATTACCGAAACATTTCCTCTCGAGACACTTGGTATGGTTACCTTTCGTGGTGATGATAGTACCCCATGGTTTGCCGATTTTGCAAATTACCATGCGGGGAATTTTGTGATTAAAGGGATGTCGTCCCAACAAAAGAACAAGTTTTTCAAGGATGTTAAGCACTACTTTTGGGACGACCCCTATTTGTTCAAGATTTGTGCGGATCAAGTGATCCGGCGGTGTGTTTTTGGCCAAGAAGCCCATGATATCCTCATGGCTTGCCATAACGGACCCACCGGGGGACATCATGGTGCCAACTATACAGCCAAAAAGGTCTTTGATTCCGGGTTTTATTGGCTGACTATTTACCGAGATGCCTATGACTTGGTCACCCGATGTGACGCTTGTCAACGTCAAGGAAAAATCTCACAAAGGGATGAAATGCCACAAAATGCCATCCAAGTTTGTGAGATCTTTAACGTTTGGGGCATTAGATTTCTTAAGGCCCGTTTCCCGTCTTCACGATTATGGGAAACAAGTATATACTACGTGGCCGTTCGATTATTTGTCAAATGGCTTGAACGGAAAGCGCTCCCAACAATGACGCCTGAGTTGTTTGCCCAAGATTATTTAAAATCTCTCTTCGCCACGTATTTGGGACCCCTAGTGCTATCATTAGTGATCGCGGTACCATTTTTGCTATAACAGTTTGCAAATAAGTATGCTTATATAGGGTGGTTAATCACCGTTCCTCCACCCGCGTATCACCCCACAAACAAGTGGGCAAGTTGAGGTTTAAAAAATAATGGTTTTAAACGCACAATTTCTTGAGAGGGACTGTAGGTTGGAAACCGTGCTTAGTGGTCGTTTAAGTTGGGTTGACGTCTTGTGGGCCTTTCATTCCGCATTTAAGAAAAACCACCCAAATACCCCAATCGGTGTGGCTCTCCTTACAAGTTGGTGTACGGAAGTGTTTGTTCATCTACCCATCGAGGCACCGGGGAGCAAAAGGCCTACTGCCTTGAAACATTGCAATTATGACCTTGTTACTGCGGGTGATCACTAGAAGGTTCAAATAAATGAATTAAATGAATTTCGTGATCAAAGCCTATGAGAACTCTTTGATCTACAAAGAGAAGACAAAGAGGATCCATGACTCCAAGATCAAGAACCGCGTTTTCAACGTTTGGTGGATCCAATCCTCCTCTTTATTTCTAGATTAAAGATTTTCTCAGGTAAGCTTAAGACCCGCTGGACTGGACCATTCACCGTTACCAAAGTATTTCCATATGGCACCGTCGAGTTATCTCAAAACCGACGGGCACCAAACTTTCATGGGGATTGGTCATTCGACGTAAGCACTACTTTGAAAGATATTTTTGTAAATAAAAAGTGATTGAAGTTTGCTTTTAGCTACATTTTGCTAGGTGGCTCGTCACGTAACTCTTAATAACGAAGATTTTACGGCCGAATTAAGATTGGTCATTTTTTATGTGAAAAGTCAACTACAAAGTTTGACTTTTGAAAAGTCAAACTTGCGTTATACTTTTGTATATGGAGTTTTACAAGCAATTGGTTCGTATCTGTTAGTTAATTATGAATGAAATATAAAGTTCGGTTATATTATCTTTACTTTCGGCAACTTTCTAAGAATAGAAACTTTATAGTAAATGTTGTGATATTATTAGTGCGTCAAAGTAAAATGTTTTGCGTCACACTTGGAGATTGTAGTATGTGATTGTATATACGTAATAGTTATATAAATATAAATGCAAGTATGCATTATATGATTTAATATACTATTAGTCACGTACCGCTATATATGTATTATATAGGTCGCGGTTGAGACGTGAAGTTATTTACGCTTGTTGATTTGATTAAGTTGGAATCTTTTGCCTAAGGTGAGTTCATAGCCTCATTTTAAATATGTTGATTATTTTATAAACTCGCGAGGGGGATACATGTTTGTTTTATAAATCAAACACATATGATTTATGGTATGTTGGACCCGATATGAGAATCTTTCCGCATAAGTAGCTATTGTCGAAGTCTCTTATTTCATGAACCGTTAATTGCCTTGTGAGGTGAACGCTAATGCATTAAATAGATTTATGGGGTTTGACAACCCCGTCTGAGGTATGAATCCTTGTGAACACTCTGTCAAATGGACATTTTGTATTTAGATGGTCTAGTAGGTATATGACCAATAATACCTTATTCTGGGGGAAAATTGGCATATGAAATGACAAATGTAATGTTTAAGTTGGTGTCATGACGCTGAGTAGTAAAAGAAAAGAGACGTTATACATTGCATTCGTTGCACTGTTTTTCCCGAGAACTAATTATGTGTTCAAAGATTATTACTCATTGATTATTTTAAACTCTATAAATTTCACTCAACAATTTTGTTGACGTTTTAAACATGTTTTATCCCAGGTAACCAAGGATGAAGGCAACGATGGTGTAGAGGTGTCGTGCGTGTGATGATTTGATGAAAACTAGTTGTGTGTTCCTTGTCTTTCAAAAACAATGTCTTAATATGTTTTAAAACAATGTCTTAAATTTGAAAACACTTTTGTCTTTCAAATGTTTTTGTTATGGTTTTGTGGGTTACGATTCTTGTGGGGACCTAGTCGCATTTTTCTTTGATTAAAATAAAGGAGCACATCGTTTGTTTAAAAACTGGTTATTTGGGTCATTTTTTATTATCTTGGTGAATGGTGCTATTTAGTAACACCCATTGTAATTTCCACTGCCCAATCCAAAAATTTAGGTGTTACAATGAAGGAACAAGCTCAAGCTTAATGATCAAAGCACACTATAAAAGATACAAGACAATGTTCAAGATTCAAGACTGCTAAGTTTAAGATGTTTGTAAACTGGAGTGACCTCCCTTAGGGGGATATTGTTAGGAATCCAGAAAAGGATCAGTCACTCCTAGTATTTCGTATCTTAGCTCGTAGTGTACGAATGTAATAGATTAGGAAGCTAACCAGGTCACCCATGGAAAGCTCATGGGTGACCGGTCCATACCTTGTATAAATACCCGCTCCACACATGGAGAGGGTGTTGGTTTCTCATACTTTCACATAGTTAAGTGTGTTTTATCTCTTTAGAAACCTTCCATCCTTTCTCTCTCTTGATTATTCTTTCATATTAATGCATGTTTGATATTTGGTTATACCTACAAGGTTTGTGTTTGGTTTTTTGGTTGGACGGTGTTGGGGAGTGGGAGGTTAACATGATGTTGTGTGCTCGGTTGTTTGTGTGTGTAGAAAAACATTCCGTTATGTTACTCTTTCAACATTACATGTTTGTTTTTCAAGAATAATGTGTATAGTGAACCATTAGCAAATATGAGGTGAGTAAAGATAGTGAAATTAACTGAGTAGGTGCCGTCGGTGATTGGTTGAGAGTTGTTTAGGCCTGAAGAGTGGAGGTGTGATTTAGGTGGGTAGCGGGTTAGGGGTAGATGTTTGTGTGGATTGGGCGCGGGTTGGAGGGTACTGTCATTTAGTGGGATGAGTTGTTTAGGGGAACGTGTGGGGTAAGGTGGGGTGGTTTTTAGGGGAAGGGGGGTGGATTTGTTGTTACATATTGATGTCTCACGTTTAAACATTTTTCATATTTTCATATTCTTTTTGGCTTTCTCTACTTTCTCATTACTTTTCAATACAAAATATTAGACTTTGGCTTACTCCTTAAGCCACTTAGAACAACTAGCACATGTATTCATTCATAATTACAGTTCAATATACTCAGTCGCGGAGCCAGGAAATTAAGTAGTGGGTGGCAAAAAGAAAATTCCCTCAAGATACCTATCTCTTAGCGTACGTTAAAACAAGTTGGGTCGGGTTTAATTCAACATTTTAAAACACCTTTAGTTCAAGGTATCAACAACAATATGAGTTTTTCATGTCTATGCATCAAAACCCGAGTATGGTAGTAATTTTAACCTCTTTATCATAAACTTAAGTGATTTAGACTATATATATTTTCATAGGTAAAATACATAAATGTGACCATAACTAAAATGTTCAATTAGAATCAAATGACATATGTTATTAACAAAATCATGCTTTACATATTCCATAATTTGAAGATTCCAACTTAGCACTTAAAAGATTGAAAACTAAATTTTTTTAAGTTACCGTATATTAGACCAAATATCAATGCAATGTACATTTTTGAAAAAAGATAAATTATATAATATTTTTGTTGATCCCACTTGAATAGATCTTGAATTTCTTAGCTTGTGTAAGGTTTAGTTATGCAAAATAAATCCAACACTACTATGGTTGAAACTTTGTAATTATATCAAAGGACTAATGCGGAATTAATCTTTGATCAATATAAGAAGAAATATGCAAGTAGAACAATAATTCTAATGAACACACAGATTAACAAACAAAGCTTTAATATATTAATACGAATACTCTAACTAGTATTAGGGTTACAAAACCTTGAAGCTATGAATTATACGACTAAGATACATAAAACTCTATGCCCTAGGACCTCCTTTTATACACCAAGGAGTCCTAGTCGATTTACAATATATTACTAAAACTTAGATTATTCTCAAAGATCTATTCTATAAATAACAATCCTTATCTCATAAGTAATCTTGATCTTCAAGCAATCTTTATCTTTCAGCAGTTGTAATCTTTCAACAGTTGTAACTTTGTACCAGCAGCATTAACTCTTAACAAGCAGTAGTAACTTATACACCAGCAGCATTAACTGTGTACAAGCAGTAGTAACTACTTAGAATATTTTCTTCAATCTTCACCAGCAGTACTAACTTTACACTAGCAGTACTAACATATACTAGCAGTACTAAGTTACACTAGTAGTAGTAACTATGAACTAGCAGTACTAACTACTTAGCATATTTTTCATTAGAGTTAATAAACAACACTAACTTTAGCTTAGCAGCAGTAACACAAACCTTAGCAGCAGTAACTTCAAGATCACCATGAAGTCTTTTAATCCCAACAATCCTCCCCTAAACTTGATATTCTCATTCAAAATCTCAAGTTTCTTCATTGAAAGCTTCATTAATCACCAGGAGGATGCTTCCAAACACTTCATTGATTCTTGAGCTGTTTTGTGAGAAGTTTAAGAAGCTGATATACCATTTCACTAAAATGATCACATTGAAGCTTCTTGTTTAACATATCAGTAATTGTAGCAGGTGTAAGGGGATATCTCTTTTCTACCAGCATATGAATGTGCATATGTTGCATCCTTAAAGAATGAACTCCACATGAGTCATATATTTTCCAATCTAACACTCTGTAATCCTATTGATTCCTCCATACTTGATCTTCAACATGTGGATCAAACATTGTCTTTAGATCACCCATAACACTCTCTCATAGCCCTCCTCTGGCCTTGTTGATCCATGCTTAGCTTTTACCAATTTCCACAGGGTTTCCAAATCTTCCCTGTCAAAGCTTTTGAGCATATGACTGAAGACTAAGTACATCTTTGAACTTCCATCAGCCCTGATTATCTGGTAATAGGTTTTCTCCCTTTCTTTATGGATCTTGTAGTCAACAATGCTTGGAGGCTTAATTACCAAAGGAATAGCATCAATTGCTACTTCCTCTTTATCAGGAACAACTTCTATTAGTCTTTGAAGCTCTGCTATTTCTTTATCCTCATCCACCTTTTGCTTCTTAATACTTTCTTGTTCCAGCTCAGTGCCTGTTCTCTTTGAACTGCTCTCTTGTGCTATCTCTGCTTCAGCTCTTACTTCACTACCTTCCACCAATTTTGTATTCATATCTACAAATGTGTTTACCCTTTTCATAGCTTTGTCAAATAACTTCTGAATATCATCAAAGCTTTTGTTCTTCAAGACAGTGTTAGGGTTTACAACCTTGAAGCTATTACAATGACTCATTTTGGTACATTGAATTCTATACCCTATGACCTCCTTTTATACACCAAGGAGTCCTACAAGGCTTACAATATTTTCCTAAGTTATCATAATCTTTTAAACAAATAACTTATACATATCTTTTACAAAAATAACTCAACACTTATCTTCGTAAGTATTCTTGTTCTCCAATCCTTTCTTTTGTCTTTATCCATTTGACAATAGAAACTTTTCCAAGCAGTTGTAATCTTTCAGCAGTTTAAACCAACAACATTAACTTTTGAACTAGCAGCACTAACTAAGCACAAACAGTAGTAAGTACTTAGAATATTTTCTTCATTCTTCATCAGCAGTACTAAGTTACACTAGCAATACTAACTTTATGCTAGCAGTTGTAACTTTACTCTAGCAGTACTGACATATACTAGCAGTACTAACTTTTGTACTATCAGTACTAATATATACTAACAGTAGTAACTAGCAGTAGTAACTTTATACTACCAGTACTAACTACTTAGCATAATTTTCATTAGTATCACCAACAATACAAAGTATACCTGAGCAATATTAACTCTAAGAATCATCTTGAAGTCTTTAAATCCCAACAATCTTTCTTCTTCATCTTCAAAGGTTCTTCTACCATGATTCCTTTACCCTTGTCCTGAATCTTAACCTGTGATGGTTGTTGATCAGAAACTGTTGGTGTAGTTGCTTGCTCCTCTTCATGAATAACAAGCCCTTTAGCCTTAGGTCTTGTGCTAGCAGCTATAACTGTTGTAGCAGCGGTTGTTGTTGTAATTGTACCCTACTTTGGTTCTTGTATCATAACCTTGTCAGCCTTGGGTTTTGCACTTTTCAAAGCTGCAAGTGCTTGAGCTAAAGTAACTTCATCAACACTTAAGTTCACATCTTTAGAAGCAACTTCAGTTTCAACAACCACCTCATGATCAACTTCAGTTTCAACAATCACCTCATCACCTTCAAGATCATTTACCCCAAACATATCTTCATCTCTGTGAACATTGACCAGATAAATGTCTTCATTAGCATCAATATCATCAATCCTCCCCTGTTTGGATGCATCCTCTTCACCCAAACCTTCATCTTCAGAGGATTCAATCCTAGCTGACAGACCAACCTTGTATAATCTTTTAAGCCCATGAGTTTTTGACCTATTCTTCTTTTCTAGTCTCTTGACCCTCCTTTTCAAACTTGTAATCTCCTGAGCTTGAGAGGTCTTAGTTTTCTCCAGATCAATAACTCTATTTTGCAAGTTGGTACATAATTCCATCAATTCCTTTAGTTTTAGACTATCCTCATCACTTCGAGGTGTGTTAACTCCTGCGAGCAGTGAATCATTAGAAGTTTTAGATACATTCTCAAACCCAGTTTGAGCAATAGTATCCCCCATGGTGTCTTGGCGCCTGGGACCACTACCTGAACTAGTTCCTATGGAACTTGGTTCATTAAGTGTTGCCTTGGATTGGGTCTTATTGATGTTACCCCTATCCTGCTCTGCATCTAAGCTAGTAGCAGTAGTGGCAGCCCTTTCCAAACTGTCATCCATCTCCTCATAGACAGCCTCATCTGCAACATTGTTTGTAGGACCACTAGGCTGAGGTACCTCAGTGTCCTTTCTCTTTGGCTTCCTAGGTTTTTGTTTCTTTTGAGGTTGAGATGTTGATGGTTGAATAATGGTGGGTGTGTGATGGGGATCAGTAGGATTTGCTGAACCTTCACCCATTTCTTCTTGAGCTTGTACCATCATTGTTGGAAATAAGGGTGTTTCTCTTCTAGAAAAGCCTTTCCCTACCCTTCTCATGTTTCCAAAAATCTTCTTAGTGTGAGAGGGTGTAACATAAATCCTTTTATGATTTGACATTCCTTCCAGTTGTTTCTCCAAAAACACTTGTACAAATCTTGGATACATCAAGAATTTACCAGACACATTCTCTAAATTCTTCACCATACTTTTAAATATATACTTTGAAAAGTTGAACTTTTGGTTTGTAGCTAAACAGATAATTGCAGAAGCCATAGTGCTACTAAATTCATTCCATGCAGTAGTCTTAGAACTTAGGCATTGTAGAATAGTACGAATAAGGAATTTCCATTGTGGGGAAAAGAATGCCTTATAGAAAGTAAGCTTTTGTGAAAGTTTCTCATACCTCATTAGTGTAAGCTGTTTAAAGATGGTAGCATTGGGTAGACAATCAACACCTTCAACATCTTCCAGGTGAAGATCTCTTCTTACAGTAGATTCGGTTATGATCACTTTCTTCCCATCCACTAGGGCTTGTAACTGTACTTCCTCATTAACAGTTTTCGCCTTTACAGTAGCCTAAAATTTTTCAATGCATGAAGTATATATAGTAGGATTGATCGTTAGTGCATACTTGATAGGGTTTGCATTCAAAAAATCAATAATTTGCTCAAACCCTTCACTTTCAGCGGGTTTAGATAAAAACACGACCATGTTGTGAGTATCAGCAAACTTTAGAGTCGACATTGTGTTGGGTTTTGATGATGAATGATAAAATTGAGTTAGGGTTTATGATTAGAGAGTATATCAGAGACTGAAATTGATTAAATGAGTGATTGAAACCCTTGATCGAAGTATTTATGAAAATACCCTCAACAACATTAACTTGAACCAGCAGTAGTAACCTAGCAATAGTAAGTTATGCCTGGCAGCATTAACTTGCACCAACAGTAGTAAGTTATGCCTAATAGCATTAACTTTCACCAGCAGTAGTAAGTATATGCCTAGCAGCATTAACGCTGAGTCACCAACATTAACATCAATTCCAAAACTCTCTTTCTGTTTTTCAACTCACCATTTCTCTCAATTCTTTTTCTCACCAAATCACTCTGTCTGTTTTTATTACACACAACTCTCTTTCTGTTTTTATTCTCACCAATTCTCTTAATTCTTTTTCTCTAATAACTACCTTTTTCTTAAGTATCACAGTCCTAACAGTATTAAGTATAACTAACAGTATTAACTCAGCAGTATTAAGTATAACTAGCAGCACTATCTATACTTAACAGCAGAAACTTTTAATGACATGAATAACAATACTAATTCATATAAAACTCTACAAAAACATATAGAGATAAAAGATTTTAAGGATTTAGCATTCCAATACTAGCAATCAAATATTGAAACCTACTTACATCAAAAGCTTTTGTAAGTTAATCTGCAACATTCTTGTCAGTATGAATTTTAACCATTTGAATCAACTTCTTTTTCATTGCAATCCCTAATAAAGTGATGTCTAATCTCTATATGCTTTGTTTTTGAATGAAAAACAGGATTTTTAATTATGCAAATAGTACTGTTATTATCAATACAGATTTTGGTATGCAAGAAATTATACCCATAATCAAGTAATTAATTCTGAATCCAAAGCACTTGGCTACAACAACTTGAAGCAGCCACATATTCAGCTTCTGTTGTGGAATTTGCAACCATAGTCTATTTCTTGTATTGCCATGGTATTAATCTACTTCCAAGGAATTGGCAACCTCCTGTTGTAGACTTCCTATCCAAGCTTGCTCCAGCATAATCACTGTCAATGTATGCTACCAAATCAAAAAGAGAATCTTTTGGAACCAAAGGCCTAATTTTGGTTGACCTTTTAAGTACCTAAAGATCCTTTTTACAGCATGAAAATGTGAAACCTTTGGGCTGACTTGCTATCTTGAACATGCACACACTGTAAACATAATATCAGGTCTTGAAGAAGTAAGGTACATCAATGAACCAATCATTGATCTATATAAATGAACATCCACTTCTTCAGCATCTTCATCCTTGAGCAAAGGCTTTTGAGTTTCCATAGGTGTGCTGACTGTCTTGACATCGGTAAAACCAAATTTCTTCAAAATCTCAGTCACATACTTGTCTTGAGTGATAAAAATCTTATCCTCCTTCTGCTTTACTTGCATTCCTAAGAAGAATGTGAGTTCACCCATAGAACTCATTTGAAACTTCTTATGCATCATCTTCTCAAACTCAGTGCATAATGACTTCTTTGTAGAGCCAAAAATGATATCATCTACATACACTTGAACTAACAAAATATCACCTTTATCCATTCTGATAAACAAAGTCTTGTTAATTTTTCCTCTTTGAAACCCATTGTCCAACAGATATGTTAACAAGGTTTCATACCATGCTCTAGGAGCTTGATGCAGTCCATAAAGTGCCTTTTCTACTTTGTATACTCTGTCAGGGAAGTCTGGATCTTCAAATCCTGGTGGTTGACAAACATAGACTTCCTCTTCAATCTTACCATGAAGAAAAGCACTCTTGACATCCATCTGGTACACCACAAAGTCTTTAAATGAGGCATAGGCTAA
>BQNB010112757.1:0-22086 GCA_026074375.1 Tanacetum coccineum | reverse complement strand
TATATATATATATATATGTATATATATATATATATGTATATATATATATATGTATATATATATATATATATATATATATTCACAAGATTATTATGTACGAGGTTTGACCTGAATGATGAGAACATCATATGATATAATCATATGGTTCTTTGTAGCAGTCATAGGTCTTCCCCGTAGTCTCTCTTAAGAAGTTGTCTTAGCTTCCCCCAAAATCAGCAATCCTTTCTTGAGTAGATTCAAAACTTTCTTGCAAGCCGCATCAAGCAGTCTTGATGTATAAAGCCCAAATATCCGAAGTACACAACTAATTTGAAACTAGGGGTGAGCATATAGGACCGGAGACCGGACCAGACCGGAAGACCGAACCGGACCGACCAGACCGCGGTCTAGTCCTCGGTCCGGGGTTTTTGTTAGTTTCGGTCTCGGTCTCGGTCCGGTCCGGTCCGGGCTTACCAAAAACCCAAAGATTACGCCGTGTAGGACCAGACCAGACCGAACCGACCCGGACCGGACCGTACCATTTTGGTTCGGTCTCGGTCTGACGTTTTGGACAAAGTCGGTCCTCGGTCCGGTCCGGTCTTGGCCGGTCCGGTCCGGTCTTGGACCTATGCTCACCCCTATTCAAAACCGTAACACCAAAGTCAATTAAGTCCTGGATGTCCGCATTTCTCCTTACACGATAATGATGATATAAATTGCAACACGAAAGTCAACTAAGTCCCGGATGTCACAATTATCCCTTCTTAAGAAGTCGAAATGATAACACCTAAGTCAACTAAGTCCCAAATGTACTTATTTTTTTCTGCAGAATACTGACTAACTTAAGGAATCATCATACTTATCAAACCTATGTGTACCTCTTTTGTCAACTAATTCTACTCCCTTTTAATAAATAAGCTTAGTGATTAACCATTTGAGGAAGAATTTATTGAATCAGTAACCAATCTTCTCACGCTTAGAGTAAATCTTCTTACAACACTTCCCCCTAGTATTTTAAATGATGCATACTAAACATAGCAAGATATCTCCACCACCATGTAGTTGAAATAGTGCACCCGAAAGTAACAAGTTAAACACTGATTTTCTCTACGGTTATGACATTTGTCTTCTCGGAATGACCTAAAATGAGAATAGGGTATGAATTCTATCACGTGTACTCAATATCTTTCTTGTATATCTATTCCTTCCCCCTTGCTGGTTTCGATACCTCAGAATCAACAAAACTTAGTACGCACATATACTTGAGATCGTATTCGAAGAATTGATAAGCTTAAATCTATTCCGTGAGAATCAACTAAGTCTTAAATTGCAAATAAGTCTTTAAAGTTTGAAACAAATGACATCTAAAGCTCTTGTAGTTAATATAAATTAACTCCCCTTGAAATTGTTATTCGTCATTATCCAAACCTTTATCTGTTTATTCCGTGACTTATTTTGAAAGACCGTTTTAAAAGATTATTTGATGACACTTTCTCCCTCTCAAATGATGACTCGTTTTCTATTTAAAGAGTTATTGTCATTGTTTGAGTGGTCGAATTGTTTTTGAAAATCTTTTCGTGATTACTGAAAACACTGATTCATTGTGAAGACAACTTTTTACTAATAAAAATAAGATTTCTTTTATTTTGACACATAAGCGCACTCACATATACATTTATGGAATATAGGAAGCACGGGTTGTAATGCAAAGTAAACACAAGCCTTTGCATGGTCATAAAGTAGACCATGCCCGAGAATAAATTCCCGTTATGAGGTCAAGTTTTCTTTTTGAAATACTTGCCTTTAAGATGATGACCGGGTTGCTATCTGAAATAATAGCAAGCCATTTTTGGCATGTTTTGAAAACTTTTGAACTTCTGCTCGAACTTCATTTACAGCCTCGTATCATTATTAAATGACATTTCTAAGACCGTAAATGTTATCGATTTTCAAAAGACATGCCATTATTACCTCTTTTTATATTTTTCTCATTTTTTAATTTTTTATTTGATTTTAAAGATTTTATATTTTTGTATTTTGTTTTTATAAAGGTTTTCTGAAAATGAAAAATCTTTTTGGTTTTTTTGGTTTTTAATATATATACATATTATATACAGGATATTTAAATAGGTACCACTACTATTCTTCTGCTTCATCTGCCAATTGTTTCAAGGTCTCCGGCGTAAAACTTCACATTCCCAGCTTGTTGATAAGAAATTCAATTCTTTCTCTGCCAAGGGTTGAGTGAAGATGTCTGCCAGCTGATACTCCGTATTGACAAAGCAAATTCTACTACTCCGTTCTCAACTTACTCTTTTATGAAGTGGAGTCCGATATCAATATGTTTTGATCGAGAATGTTGAACATTGTTGCAACATAAGGCAATAGCGCTTTTGTTATCACAGTACATTAGAATTTTATTGAATCCAAGGCCATAGTCGGTAAGCTGTGATCTCATCCAAAGGACTTAAGCACAACAGTCAAACAAGGCTAAAAATTCAGCTTCCGTACTGAATATCGCAACACTTTTCTGCCTTTTTGATGACCAGCTAACAAGTCTGTCTCCTAATAATTGCATACATCCAGATGTACTTCATCTATTATCTTGGCAACCCGCGTGATCAACGTCTGCATAAGCTGTTAGAGCAATAGAAGAATCCTTTAGATACCAGAGTCCCCTTATAACGGTTCCTCCTAGGTATTTAAAGATTTTTTTTACAGCATGTAAGTGCTTTTCGGTAGGCTTTGCTTGATACCGGGCACACATGCATACAACAAATGTAAGGTATGGTCTACTGGCTGTGAGATACATAAGGGTGCCCACCATTCCACGATAGTATGTAGGGTCAACGGCTTACCATTGTGCATCTTCATCCAGTTTGGATTTCTCCACCATGGGAGTATCCACGGGGTCACTAGATTTCATACCATATTTTTTCAAAGATTCTAGAGCATATTTAGACTGGTTTATAAAGATGCCTCTGGGACTTTATGAAATTTGTAGTCCTAAAAAAATGATATTTTGCCCATCATTGACATCTTAAACTTTGAACACATTATTTTTAAAAATTGGTCACATAATTCAGGTATAGTAGACGCAAAGATTATATTATCAACATAGATATCTTTGCCTTATCTTCTGATGAACAATGTGGGATCCATGGTTCCTTTAGAGAATTCCTGAGAGAGTAGAAACTTTGACAATAGATCGTACCATGCGCGAGGAGCTTGTTTCAACCCATAGAGAGCCTTCTTAAGCTTGTACACATGATTCGGATTGTCTTGATCCACAAACCCGTCCGGTTGGCTAACATAAACTTCTTCGCGCAGATTGCCGTTTAAAAATGCCGTCTTAACATCAATTTGGTAGACGATCATATTCGTGTGAGCAACATATGCGAGAAAAATTTGAATAGCATCAAGTCTAGCCACTAGAGCAAAGGATTCCTCAAAATCAATTCCCTCTTCTTAACGGTAACCACGAGCAACCAAAATATCCTTGTTCTTTAGAATTCCTCCTAATTTATCAAGTTTCACCTTGTAGATCTATTTTAAAGTAATAACCATCACTTTATCTGGACGAGGAACGAGTTCCTAGACTTCAAGATGTTCAAATTCATTAAGCTCCTCTTGCATTGCTTCGATCCAACATGCTTAAGTTAATGCGTCTTTATAGTTCTTTGGTTTAACTGTTGTGAGAAAGGCATCGTAGTAACAAAATAAGGCTTGTTCATGAAGTTAGAGTCTTGTGGAAATAGGTCTTTCGAGATCACCGATGATGTTGTCTAAAGGATGATCCTTGGTCCATTTGGTAACGTGTTCTGAGTTAGGAGCAGCAGTGTGCACAACAGTGGGAATAACATCCGAAGAAGAAGATGCTTCAAAAACGTTTTCTGGAATTAGAATGCCAAAGAATGGATCATTATTCATGTGTGCAACATCTAAGTCATGATTATTTTCTTCAACATTGTTAGAAATGACAGGAGATTGAGTTTCGGATGTTGTTTGTTACTAGGTGATGGTGCATCTTGGTCAACAGTTGTTGAGGAAGGTGAACCGGTTGATGCAGCGGATTTTAGAGCTACTACTTTAGCAATTGAAGCAATGATTTCAGGTGCTGGGCAATCAACACTTGATGGAGGGTTGAGTAATTCATCAAACAGTGGTTGAAACAAAAGATCCCAATCAGTTCTTGAAGGTGGTACAAACGGTGTTGAAAGAGGAGGGTTTGGCACGAGTCCTAAACTGATTGTTGCAGGAGTGATTTCATGAAGTGTGGGTTCTAAACTACTGTGTTTAGAAGCCATATTGACCATTTCATACAAATTAAGAGACCAATATTTTCCCCTTCAAAAATTGCATATGTGATTGCCATTTTTGATCTAGTGAATTTGAATACAAGCTAATGTACGTTGATCCACTTAATGACGGAACGAGCATGGGGAAATATGAAGAATGTTGATGACAATGGTCGAAAACAAGAAGATTTCTCTTCTTTTAAAGATAAAGCGCACTGAAGCGTACACCTTTCTTTTTTTTGAAGAACGGGGCCCGAAGTGTTTTCTACAGACGCCATAGTTCATGTTTATCATAAGTAAATTCCTTGAACCCTTAGTTTTTGATATATCACTCTTTTCAGAAAACAAACTCCGAGTCTTTCTTTTTTAGGATTGAAAGATGTACCTGCACTTCAGTTAAAATTACCTGCATGGACATTAAGAGTTTGATCGCATTTATATGGGTTAGTGATATTTTTATTTAAACCATTTGGGGGTTCACAGTCAACCTTGGTTGTGCTAGAGGTGAATATCTTTCCAGTTAGAACCCACCTAAGACCAGCAGAGTTAAAAATTCTACCCGTCGGTATCCACCTAAGGCAAGATCTAGGAGTGTTTGTTTTCTCATGCACACCAGAACACTTATTAGGAGAAAACATATGTCTTGTAACAATCTGCTTACCAGGTTTCTGAGTATGAATCTTTGGTTCTACGAGTTTGTTACTGTTTCTAGTCTTAGGGGATTAAACCTTAACGCGAGAATTCACCTCTTTTAGGAATTTTGTTATACAGGCATCATGATTTGCATTAAAGACACATTTCTGACAAGTCGAACAAACAAAGTGTTTGGAGTCCAAAAATGAACTAGGATTCCTAGAATGATCTACTTTTTGCACAGCTTTTAGTGTTTGCTCACTACTTTTAGATGCAAGCCAATTCCTAAACATTTGATTATTGCTCCTAGGTTTTGGTGTACAAGTATTAAGAGAGTGGTGTGTTCTAGCAGAAGGTATTTCACTAGGTTTAAGATCCCTATTTTTGTCTTGTGTATTTTTCTTAGCTTCCTCTAAATAGTAATTATGAGCCATGTCATTTGACCCATACGATTCTTTAGAACTATTCCTAGATGAGCCAGGTGCAATCACATGATGGGGTTTTGCAAACACAGATTCTCTAACTTTAGGCAAATAATAAGGAGTGACTAGTTTTGACAAAATGTTATTCACATCAACTTGGGAGGCAAACCGTGGTTTTGAAAAATTAGGTCGTTTAGATTTAAACGCATTCGGTTATCTAACAACTGATTGGTTTCTGGGTGGTTGTAAAACCTGTTTCCCTAAGATTGATGGTTTTGAAAACTTAGTATCTACGCAATTTCCTTTTTATTTTCTTAATTCGTTTTTCATTGCTACATTCGCAAAAACTTTTTCCTGAATCTGAGCCTTTAAATCAGCATTTTTAACAGTCTTACTATTTATTTGAGCAATCAGTGAGTCGTTATGGTCTTTTGTCTAAACTCGTATCTTTTTGATAGATCCGTAAATATCTTTGTAAGTCTGTTTCAAATGCTCATTTTCCTTATGCAACTTCTCATTCTCTGCAAGTAATTTAGCCACACTATGTTCCAATTCGATATTGATAGTGTCAAGTACCTTAATTTTCTTTTTAAAGTTGGCTTTATTACTTGTTTCATTCAAAATTTGACATTGTTGCCTATTTTTTAAAACTTGATTTTGATATTTAAGTTCCATGTTAACACAATGTGTTTCCATTCTTGAAAAGTCATTTTGAAGTTGGGCAACGATCTTTTTGAGAGAAATATTTTCAGACTCGAGAGATTTGTTTGAAAATTTAGTTGTAATGTTATCAAATGATGGATCAAGTAAAGGACATGAAACTTGACATTTTACATCATTCTGGTCAATCTCTCCTCCCATATGACTCATATCTGTTGAATCAGGAGTGGTATTTCTATCAACCTTTTCCAACAAATATGTGTCATAAATGGATTCAAATTGCTCATAATGTTGTTGTTCATTAGCAAGTATATTATTTTCAGCAGTTAGTTGTACCTCAGCCATTGGCTGTTTGTCATTCACAGAGTTGATATCTGCATCCTCAGCATGTGTATCTTTCCCGGATCTACTGCTTAAAATGTGCCTTTCTGATTTTGTCTCATTGCTTTCCGTAACACCCAAACCAGCATCTAATGCTTTACTGAATCAACATTTCCCTCTTTTGACTGCATTATTTTGTCATTCATCCTTCTGTCATACTCTCGTTTATGCTTTGCTCTTTGCTGAATTGACTCCCAAAGAGATTTCGTGTGCTAGATCAGTTTATCATGGAATAATGGAACATCGGTATTTGTATATGCAATAAAGTACTTGCGTATCATGAGACCTTCATCATTATCGTACAAAGAATCGGGAATAGAGGAACATGTGAAATTGTTACAAGAGTACTCTAAATGCACTAGAGGATTCAAATTCTTAAAATTCTTCTTTGGAAAGATGTTTTTCTAGTTAATCCAAGTTTATGAACATTGTTCTTGTAAAAGTTTGAACATCTTGCTCAAAGAGTGTTGCAAATTCCTATTCGAATCCTCCCTCGATGGAAGTTCCTTTTAATCGTTGTTTAAAAGAGCCGTGAGGTGTGAACGCAGATATCGAAAAGATACCATGCATCTTTCCTTTGCTTTGTCTTGCATTTGTTGCAACGGATGCAACTCTTTCTCTTAAGAATTCGAATTCAGAGATTCCATTGAAATTTGATGTGTCATTAAGAAATTTGTATGTTAAAAGATTACTTGTTTGATCGAATGGTGATTGAAAGTAATTGTGTTGTTATGAGTTTTCTTTTGTGTGTTTTATGTCTTGAAACTTATACGGGATTTTACAATTCTTGATTAAACCGGGAAAACAAATAAATGTTTCATGGGATTTTACAAATCAAAGAAATAAACTGTATACTTTTGATAACAAATTTGAGTGTTTTAATGTTAGTTGCAACTTCGGTGTCCAGATAAAAAATTACAAATTAGGTTGCCAATTAAAACTGCGAATTCGGTTGCCAAAAGGAATCTGCTAATTCGGTTGAACCTGAAATTGCTAATTCGGTTACTGCTTATTCGGTTGCCAAATAATTGCCAATTTGGTTGCTACTAATTCCGTTGCCAAATAACTGCTAATTCGGTTACTGCTAATTCAGTTTCCAAATAAGCTGCCAATTCGGCTACTACTAATTTGGTTGCCAAATAAGCTGCCAATTCGGTTGCTGCTAATTCAGTTGCCAAATAAACTACCAATTCGGTCAAAACTGCTAATTCGATCAAACTGCCAATTCGGTCAAAACTGCTAATTCGGTCAAACTGCCCATTCGGTCAAACTTCCAATTCGGTCAAAACTGCTAATTCGGTCAAACTGCCAATTCGGTCAAAACTGCTAATTCGGTCAAACTGCCAATTTGGTCAAAACTACTAATTATTACAAAACACACAATTTGTAAAACACAAAAGACACCTTTTTGATTGTTTTCCCTAAATTTTTTTGTACAACTAGTATTACTAAGCCTATAGGTACCTTAAAAATGCAAACTTTATGGTTTTTAAGCCAAAAATTTTGAAATTAAGATTTGTACTTTTTAAAACTTTTTGAATATAAAAGATGAACAAAGATGATGTTTTTCTTAAATCTAAGCTTATACACCTATATCCTAAAGATACTAGATCAGATTTACCAAGGTAAATGATCCTTTAGTGTACACAAAAGCTTTAAAAACAAAGAAAGAACAAGAAGAAGGCGTACGATGTAAAAAGAAAAACAAACAAAAAAATAAACACAAAAACTAAGAAAATTACTCCATGGCTCTTGATACCAATTGAAGAACAATCAAATAACATACATGAAGATGGAAAGAAAGGTGGACTTAGAGAGAGAGTGGTTGGATGAACACTTTAAAGAGAGAAAGTAAACATAGAAAGAAATGCATAAAGTGTGCGAAACAAAATGAACAACCAACCACCTCTCAAAGGCATGGAGAAGTGTATAAATATCCTTTTGGGGCCGACTATGGATGGGCCTTCATGGGCTTTCCATGGACTTTTCCAAACTTGGCCTTACTTAGGTTCCAAATAATACTTAACGAGCTAACGACAGTTATCTATGGAGTGATCAATACTTTCCTAGGATTTTTGTATTCCTAACAAAAGAGTAGTTTATCCATTACCCACCTTTCTTTTAATAAAAGATAAGAGATTGATACCTTTTTGATTAAAAGAATTGCAATCACGAACCAAAACTATCCAAGGCGAACTTCTATTCGAAGGAGTTTGAGTAGCAATTGTACCTCTAGCGCCATGAATAGCTAAAATAAGTTTAGACCATAACGAGGAGTCCTGGGTAATAAAATGCCAAACCTATTTAAATAAGAGGCCACTATTTATAGCATGGAAGCTGGATACACCGAGCCCTCCATTTTTCTTTGACGCTAAAATTTTTTCCCAACCTATCCAAGCTACTTTTCTCTCGGACGTATCGACTCCATTAAAAAAATCTCTTCTAATAGATTCCATACGTTTGATAATTGTAACGGGAGCCTTGAATAAGGACATATGGTAAAGAGGAATAGCAGTAACAAGCGACTTGAGTAACGTAACACGGCTTCCAATAGATAGGGTTTTAAGCTTCCATTTTGACAGCCTAGAGGAGAATTTATCTATGACTTGGTATGTGCTTAAATAGACATACCTTTTACCTAATAAAATGAGCTAAAATGACCAATAATGATCAATAATGATATAAAAATACAGTGTATTTGTTTGTATTGTGAATTGTGTCTTGCAGGTACCAGAAATTTAACAAAAGGACAAAAACAAGGCAAAATAAACAAAACCGATCATGAGAATAGAAAAAGCATAAGAAATCGAAGCCGAATGCATATACATTCTTAATGGGCCAACCCGTACCCATTTTAATGGGGCGGGTCAGCCTATTAACTTTGTATCTATATAAGCCTAAATCCAAAATTATAACAAATCCAAATCCATATAACATTAATCCAAAATTCATCTCCTGGCCCAAATAAACGAGTTATAAGCCTAATTTTATAACCGAATCCAAAGTCAAAACCACCAGTAAAAAACCACTGTTTATCTTCTACCTTTTCCATCCCTCCCATTTTTACACAAACGCACGTAGGGTAAATTCTCACTCTCTCACACGTATGCTTCTAGAAGGATAAGCACCTGACAACGTCTGACACCACTTATGCCACGTTGGTGATCCTAAGCACCCTCATTGGCCAATGATGTGTGGAAAGAAATCAAGGGCTCAGATAGATGGATATGAAATCAAGGGCTAAGATGAATGCAGTAGGGAGCGTCTCATAGACCTAAAAGCTTCACTCCATCACTATAAATAGATAGCAAATCACATAGTGTAATGCATTTAGGAGTAGGAGTAGATTAGTGTAGGAAGTAGTATAGTTAAAATTTCCAGCTTATTTTATGTTTAATGTAATGAAACTCATCTTATTGTACTCTTCTTTTAATTAATAAAAGTATTTTCAGCTTAATTCATTTGTGAACTTTTAATTCAGTTTTTATGATACAATTTACTTAAAATTCTTAATAAGCCAAAATGTTTTTCCAAGCTTTCTTTAAGCTCAAATAAGTTCTTAAAAACTTATTTGAGCTAGTTTATTCCTTATCAAGTTACATGGTTAAGTTTTATGGATTTAAGCTTTATGGATGATAATCCAGATTTGGAAGGGCTTATGGGTCTTAACCACCTTATTTATGATAAGCTAGAGCTTGTAGATGAGCTCTAAGAGCATTTCTATTCCTTGTTTAAGCAAAGGACATAAGTAAGTTTCATTTTCCTTTTTAGCTTATTTTCTGCTTTTTGCTTATTTACTGCTTATTGCTTATTTTCTAGTGCTTATTTTGTCTTATTATAGCTTTATATTTCTGAATTGTTTAGTTATTTGCTTAGTGTGAGTTTAAATTTAGTTATGAGTAATTGTCCATTTTTAAAGTAAATTGTGCTTATTATGTTTCAGCTTATTTCTAAAACTCATTTTTGGATTAGTTTGTGCTCTTTAGTCTTATCTTGCTTATTTGATAATCTGTCTTCACAATTTGAGTGCTAATTAGGTCTGTTTGAGTTTTTAAATGATTTTTTAGGTCTTAAAGGGGTGTTTGGCATAAGCACTTTTAACCTTGGTTAAGAGTGCTTAGGTTGTTTTTGTTAATTTAGTCAAATTCATTTAGCTTTAATTCAGTCTTTAGTTAGTTTTTATATGCTTAAAATAGGTTTTGTTAAGTTTTATATATTGCTTAATCAGATTTTAAAGTCTGTTAGTTAATAGGATTTCTAAACAGCTTGTTTTGTTGAACTTTCTTAAAATGTATTTGAGTTATGATTCTTGTTAACAAAATGAGTTTCAAATACATAAATTTGAATCTGTTTTGAGTCTTATGTTTTTGGCATAGCTTCTAAGCCATGTAAAGTCTAAGACAGTCAAGTTTTCATGATAATTTGTTTGTCCTTGAAATGTCATATTTTGGAATTCATTTAGTGGTCCTATTTTAGTTTAAGTTAGATTAATCTTGATTATTCCTAGCTTATTGAAGTATAATCTTCATCTGTTTTTTGTTTCTAGTTTATTAAAGTTGGATTTTGCATCTTTAAATTAAGGCTGCAAGTTGTGCTTTAACTTGAAAAATCCAAAAACAAATGTTAGTCTGTGTCATTTTCATCTGCCTTAAGCTAGCTTATTTCTTTTCCTTTTTTGCTTATTACTTGCTTATTTGAGTCCTTTGAGTCAAGCTCTTTAACTGTCTTCAGATCTTAGTATTTTTCTTTGCTTATTGAGTCTTATTTTTAGTCTTCAAAAGTGTAATTTTAATCTAGAAAATAAAACCAAAAATATAGTTAGGTAATTTGTGATTTTAGCTTATCTTTTTCTAGCTTAATCCTTAGTTTAGATTGCTTAATTTTTGCTTATTTGAGTCTTTAGCTTGTACGCTTCATCTGTTTTCAACTTTCAACTTATTTCAAGAGCTTATTTGTTCTAAATCCTAGCTGAAGTTTTGGTAAAACGTCCTTTGAGTTTTTTTAAAGTCAACTGTCTAATTGATTTTAGATGTTATTAGCTTATTTTATTTGCTTGTTTTCAGTCTTGCATGCTTATTGAGTCTAGTTTTAGGATTATTTTTAGCTTATTAAGAATTCCAGTTGCTTATTAAGATTTAAAAAAGCCAAACAGTCTTAATATAAGACTTGGCAGTCTTAACTAGTAGCTTTTGCAAATTGTCATCTTTTTAGTAGCCTTTCCTAGCTTATTCCTCAATATAGTTAGCTTAATTTTTGCTTATTTATGTCATTAGCCTATAGTACTTTGTCTATTTTCAATTTTCAGCCTATTATCTATAGCTTATTAGTGTTTAAATCTTAGGTTAAAATTGGTAAAAGTCTTTAAAATGTAATTTAAGTCAACATGTATTAAAGCTTTTCAGAGTATTTCAGCTTATTTTCTTTGCAAATTTCTAGTATTTAAAGCTTATTAGGTCTAGGTGAGGGGCTGTTGTCAGCTTATTTGCTTTTCTGAGTGCTATTTGAGTCTAAAAAGCCACACAGTTTAGCTTAATTTCAAAATCTTAAGAAAACCAAAAACTGTTACTTTCAAACAACTTTTTCTAGCTTATTTTTCAGTTTTGTTAAAAAGTCATTTCTTTAAAATTGCTTATTTTGGTTTATAGATTAGCTTTTTTCGAAAAAAAAAATGGTTTCACTAAAAAGGAAGTCACATGTTTCAAACCTGTGACCTCCCCCTTAACAGCCCAACACTTTAACATACACTCTCATTACCAACTCGCCCTTGGGACTTTGCTGTTAACTCTTTGTACACTTAATTACTTATACATAGTTTTTCAGTTTTAGCCTTTTAGCTTATTTGCTTTTTAACAGCTTATTAGGTTTAGCTTATTTGCCCATTTTATTTTTCTTACATTAGTAATACCTTAAAGCACTTTTAGTAATTTTCTTGAATTGTTATAAAATAGTTTATTATTTTTAATAATATTTTTAGATTAAATTAGTTTTTTAATTCATAAAAAAAGAAATAAAAGTCAAAAAAATATAATTCTTTTTTCTAAAACTATTTTTTTATCATTTAAGACTGTTAGAAATTAAATTTGCATTTTTAGGGTTAAAATTTGATCATTTAGGTTTTTAGTCGCGTTTTTAATTCTCGTTATAGTTTTAATGCTTAATGTTTTAATTGCGTGTATTGCTTAGATTTTCGTGCTTTTATTTACCTTTCCATTTGAGTTATTAGAATTAGAAACCAAATCTAAATCTTTTATGATAATCAAGCTCGATTCCCGACATAAACGTGAATTTCCATTCACCTCTCACCGAGAGAACGATATCCGTGTTGATTACCTATTATTCTTTCCTAAGAATAATTTGTATGATACTTTGCTTATGTATATGTATTATATATATATTATACATTTGAGGGTTATTTGTTTGATGCGTATTTAGACGAACATCAAAATGATGCCGCTGCTGGGGAGAGGCGTAGCGATTTTTGCAGGATTGTTTGTATTCGAGCTTTGAAGATCCTTTCCTTGTGAAAGTTTTCATTTTATTTTATATAAAAATACAACACTATTTTACACTTCCATTCTTATTTTTCTTTTAACAAGTTTGATCTATAATGGATCTCACATGTTACCTACCAAGAGCTTGTTTGATGTTGGCTCTAGAAGGATTTCCATCTTCATTGTGAGTACTTTCGTATCACTCGGATGTTCTGGCAATACCACGAGGATAATGCGTAGGTCTCTTAAGATCTTACTTGTTATCATAGTGTGTGATGAGAAAGCATATTTTTAATTAGTATCCTAACGAGATTTATAGATGATCTCATGGCTCTAGACTCAATTGTACATTTTTAGTTTTAGTAGTCGGAGGCTGGAGTAGACTATCACCTTTTCAATATCATCTAACTTGGAGTGAGAGAGATGATAGAAATGTATTGATCTCCGTGAGAAATGAAACAAGAATCATTTGAGGGATCTTGAGTGGCTAGGGAGGGTTTCGCAATGTATCACTGGGTCCATGATACTTTTCTTCAATGTTAGCAATCAACCATGTGATTCTGATAGTATATGTGGTGACCCGGTTTATGCCTAATGTTTACGGAGGGCTGGTTTCTTTTCACCCTTTATCTTAACATTTCTTTTTCATTCTTCAACCCCTTCAGTTCTTATCGAGACTTCATTACTAGTACCTTGTTGGGTTTGTTCCAGTACTAGCTCCATTTCAGTCCGCACTCTTCCCTTATTCTCACATTACTCCTTTTGTAATCATACGTAAGGACTTCTACACTAACTAGTGGATTGGGTCCTAGGGTATGATCCCTCCGGTCGACGGGAATTCATGTACTTAACCTTACCATCCTTATAACTTTGATAAAGTAAGTATAGGGTCGGTCTTTTGGTACAGTTCACTTTGCCATAAAACCAGTTGAAAAATAAATCAAGGTACATATGATATAGATATCAAAGCCATTGTACCTTAATTGTTTTGATTATTTAGAAACGCTCCCCCTCAACAAGTGCGTCGGTAATCGAAATTGTTTGGCACATGGAGGGAGGAGTACCTGCTGGAGTTTTAATAGATCACATTTTTATCAGATTTAATATTTAAATCACATTCTCTCCCCTGATCAAAATTTTAAACCATTTAAGATTTAGGATCTCAATTGATTTAAATAAGTTAGAAAAATTTGGGAGAAAATGTGGTCTGCTTAAATACAAGCCGATATTGGAACCTATATATATATGTGCTCCCCCTCAATTAGCGAGGGAGCCTTTTAGTATCAGTTATGATGAGTTTATAAATAATTTGGAGTTTCACAAGAAACTCATGAAAAATTCATAAACTGACACATAACACTGATTACCACACTACTATATAATGTACAAAGTTTACAATATAATACATATGATATTGACCTTTTAGCTGAGATGACGATATCATTCCGTTCTCTGAAGAAGTCTATAGTCAATATCACGAACACGTCCACCAACAAAGCATTCCATGTTCTGGTAGATCCGTCTTGTCTTCAGTCGCCTTTCAATAGCCGTTATGAACTCTTTGCTCCTTGTCACGTCCTTTTGAGTCCAGAATTGCGTATTCATACCCGGATTGAGTGGCTTAACCTTGAATTCCTTGACTTTGTAATCCAGTGCTTCCAGAATATGTGTTAACGTTCCATCACTAAACTTGTATATCTCATTGAACCTTATGATCTTTCGGTCATTGTTGTCTACCGGGAACATGACTGCTCGAGGAGACTCAATGATAGTATAATCATGCTTTAACTCATGGCCTATAGCATCCCATCCTGGTTTAGTGAGATTCAACTGTGTCTAGTAGCTTTCAATGCTGAGTTGAAAGTCTTTAACCCATTGTCGAATCACTAAGTTTCGGGTCCATAACTTGATAGCGGTAGATAGCATCCGTTTGTCCAGGAAGATGATCGAGATGACCTTGTAGAAGGAGCAGATTCAGGTCTTCAAAGTTACTAGGATACAGGTTCTTGAAATCCTTTTCAGCAATTGTGTGTTCTTGGAAATCAGCTATTCGGAGGACAATTTTGCTCAAGTAGTCATACTCGTATCATAAGTAGGCTTTAATTCTGACGACACTGAGAATCCGCATGTGTGTTCTGACATTTTTGCGACGCGACGGAGAATCATGTTTGTCAACATAGAACTTCTGTCGAGTAAACCACCAGTGAGAGATGCCATATTTTGCACTTATGTCATATGTACACACATCATCAATCCACATTTGCTCTGGCACTAACAGTTCAAGACCAAAGTCAAGATAACTGGCA
Source organism: Tanacetum coccineum (assembly GCA_026074375.1). Taxonomy (NCBI): domain Eukaryota; kingdom Viridiplantae; phylum Streptophyta; class Magnoliopsida; order Asterales; family Asteraceae; genus Tanacetum; species Tanacetum coccineum. The sequence continues at coordinate 6,916 of BQNB010112757.1, read as the reverse complement.
GCCTTCATCTTGGAAATCGATAGTTTGAGACTGCTTCCCTTCTTGCCATATCTCAAATAATCCAAGTCTTTATTGAAGAAGAATTGTGTTTGAATAGTAACATGACTTGGAGGACCACCGAGAGGCAGTGGTCGGTTGACATTGACTCTGACTTGATCTCCTTCTGAATTCGTCTAGTCAACCTGATCTGTGAGCATCTTGTGACACTCCTCCATCTGGAACTGAAGTTGAACGACATCTGGGTAGAAGGCTTTAACAACTTCATAAGCCTGCCCTTCAAAATCTGCTTGTGTAAGCACAGTCTTATTCACTTTACGACAGTACTAGTTTATGAAAGTCATCATGTCTCTAGTTTTTGCAAGCAAGGAGTTCTCAGCAGGGGTTTCATAGGTTGACACCAATGCAGAAGCCCAGTTGTTCTTAACATCTGAGACATTGGAAGAAGGAATGGTCCAAGCAGGTTCATGAGTAGCTGGACTTTCTTTTTCAGGAAGTGGTTTCCACCAGTCTTTTCTCACATAATCTTTTGGTAGGTGATCATTTTCAGAGTCTTCATCGTCAGATAAATGTACATGTTCGTCGGGAATGGAATCATCATGCATCAGATCATCTGAAGGAGATGTTTCTTGAATAGCCGTAAAACTAGTTGACTCGTATCTAGTGTTAGATGTAGTCCAAGCCATGGATTGATGAGTGGAGGCCGCAGTCTTGGACGAGCTTGGAGCCTTACTGCCTTGTTGCTGAGCAGATCCTGATGTACCGGTAGATGGAGGAGGAGGAGGTGGAGGCAACTGAGAAGATCCTGATGCTCCTAAAGTACCTGGAGCACCAGATGCGCCTGCTAGAGGAGGTGGAGGTGGTGGCTGTAAAAGTGGAGACCCAAGAGGAGTTCTTGGTGACTCACGTCTCTTTCTTTTCATCTTACGAGCTTCCTCCTAATCAGCTAGATGTTGATTTGAATAATCTAGCTCCAATGACTTCTGTAAAGCCTCATACAAGTCATTGAGACCGTCATGAGCCTTGTAGGAGTTGTATTCAAACATCCGTTGTTGAAGAATTTCCTTCATATCAGTGACTATCTCATCAATTGCTTGGCTCACATTGTGGGGAATATTGAGATTCTCCAAGTTGTATAGCCGGGTCCCATGTTTGTCCAACCTTTCCTCCAGGGCTAAGTTGTCTTGTATTAGATCCGCCATATGTTGTTCAAGCTCACCGATGCGCTTCAATAACATTAGATCTCCGGTGCTTTGTTGTGGTTGTGGTGGTGGTGGTGGTAGAAGAGATGATGTTGTTGTGATTGTTGTGGTTGTTGTTGTTAATGTTGGAAGTGGTGCATGAATCGTTATGGAGACTGGGTGTGACACAATGACATCAATAACCAGAGAGGTCATTAGAGGAACTAATGAGGTGTCCTGATGAATGGGAACCGTGACCATTGACTGGACCTCTGATTCAGTATTTGTTTTCTCAGGTTCTTCTTCCTGTGGCTTCTTTATGAAGAACTGATTGGTAAATCCGAGTTCCTTGTCAAGATTTTATAGAGAAGACAGGGTTCCAGTGGAGCTTGCAGGTTCTTCGAGAATCACTTGATCTTTAGTTGGGAGTTTAAGGTTCTCCTAAACATTGGGATAAGCAGCTATGGTAAACTCTTCATCTATTTGCTCAGGGTTTTGATGAGTTGAAACATCAGTGGCCTCTGAGTCCATGTGTTCAAGGTTTGGTCCAGCATGAATCACATGACTTGATTGAGGTTGAGACTCTGCGGCATCACCAGGGTTTGATCCAGCCTGGCCTTCATCTTGTTCAACAGTGTTTGGTCCATCCTGGCCTGCATCTTGTTCACCAGGGTTTGGTCCAGCCTGGCCTTCATCTTGATCTCCAGTATGGATCTCAGGCACTTCCTTATCAGATTCTGTTTCATTGTCAGTCAAAGCTAGTTCTGCATCTAAGGAAGGAGATTCAGCATGTCCAGAGGATTTAGTGGGCATAGGAGTGCACCTCTGAAAGATAAATTTATCTGCAAGGCTCTTCTGCTTTGGAGTGTGAAGGGTAATAGATCGTTAGCAGCTTGTTCATCAATGACTTTCTCGTTTTCCTTTCCTTGTACATCTAGTAGTGGTTGAATTCTCCTAGAGTTAGTTTCCCTAATTACCACCGGAAGAGCCGGTCCCTGAGTTCGTACCCCTTGATCCTTTAGGCTTAGCTCCAAAGCCCGTTGAAGGTCTGCCTCTTCATCATCATGGGCAGGTTCCTTTTCTGGAACACTTTCATCAACAAACTCATCAACTAACTGTAGAGAGCTCTTTGGCATGCGTTGCTTAGTCACCTTACCCGCTTTAGCTCGTTTGGCGAGGGATGGTGCATCAGGTGTCTCCTTGACCAGTTTATTCTTTTTACCTTGGTCTTTCTTGGAGGGTTCAGTTTATGCCGGTGTTGGTTTGGGTGGTTGAGAGGAAGTGGGCTTGGGAGCCTTGTCACCAGCAGGTTTTGTGACCTTCGCTACCATGTTCTGCATCCAGATGTTGTTGATACTTGGCAACATGCTCCAGGTATTCATCGTAGTAGGGTGCTTCTTTAATATCATCAATGAGAAGAGCATCAGGTATCGGCATACCAAATATTTCCCTACCATCCTTTCCAACAAACCTGAGGGTGTTCGGAACATTTTCATCATGTGAGTAGTGAAGAGGCGAACCAATTCTTGGGTGTATGTTGTGCTTGGTTTTCAGGTGATGGATGATTAGTTTGGTGAACCTAACGCTTGGGATAAGCAGATAAGCAGTTTTCTTCTTTCCACGTGAAGCTATAGCTAGATTCTTCTTGTCAATGAGAAAGGTTTGTATGGATTGAACAAACTCTTCCCAAATCCTTTCACCATAGTCAATGTTGGAGCGATGAATGATACCACAAAGGATCTGAAGCACAGGATGTCTTGGCCTATCATATCCAGCAGTTTTACCTGTAAGGCACATGTTGATCATGGACAGGATAACTCTCCATGGTTGATAAAGAGCATTAACAGACATAGCAGACACTTTCCTGAGCGTACAAGGGTATCCCAGAGTGTTGACATATTCGATGATTGTATCACTCGAGGGTAGAGCCACAAAAGGGTTGTTATCATTGGTTGGAGTGATATCAAGTGCATCTCTGAGAAGATATTTATAAAGATTGAACCATTGCTCATCCAACTGACAGCTATACAACCCAGTAGATGAGTTAAAACACATGGTGTCCCTAACCTGCTGAATGTAGATAGCAGGAATCGTAGAAGATGCCGTGAAGGCCCTGAAGAAATTGGTGTTTTTCAGTAAGGACACAATAATCAGGAAGATAGGATTCCTCTGAGACTTCTGTACATCGAGTACGCAGTTACTCTTGCCGATGGGCACCCATTTGCTTAACGGCAAAACTTGATCATCTGTTCTGGTCGGTGGTGCCATAGCAGGATCTTGTTCAGCAGGAGCATCATTCGCAGGAACGTTCATGTCAGCATAGTATCTGCACAAGTAGATCTAACAGAAGGACATACATGCAGATATATGATGTTAGCAGGACATACATACAACTCGCTAGATAATCCTATTATGGGTACATAACTCGCTGCAGACAACTCACTGGAATATAGAATTATAATTACTTAACTCGCTACCAGAATAAAAAATTTAAAATAGAGGGTTAAATATTATAATAGAATAAAACTCTTCTTTAACTCGCTAAGAGGTAGCGAGTTTCCTGCACACAGTTAAATAAGAGATGAAGTACAACTCGCTAATGATAACTCGCTAATGACAACTCTCTATGAATATTCTTATTAAAATACTTAACTCGCTATTGAATTTGGAAAATTTGAAATAGCGAGTTGAATATTTTAATAAAAATAAAAATCTTCATCAACTCACTACAGGTTAGCGAGTTTCCTGTTCATGATAATATAATATTCTTTACTCGCTAAAATGCATTACAACTCGCTAATGAGCAACAACATTAATTCGCTACCAAGAAATAACTCCCAACTCGCTACTACGAACTATCATCTAACTCGCTATGAAGAACACAACCAACCCTCTAAGTCCTAATCCGTATAATATTACCGGAAGTATCGGTCTCTAATCGCTTCGTTACCCACAAAGTTCGAAACCGGGATCCTTGCGTTTTTTCCCCTCTCCACTAGGCGGAAAATTGAACGGTTACTTTTTTATTGATTGATTTTTGGATGCTTGAATAATCAAAGATAAATTGGGTTTTCTAAAACTACGGGAAATTACAAAAATTACAACTAAGGCAAACTTAAAACTACGTGAAAATCATCGAAAGGCACGGGAATTTAAACTTAAAACTACGAGAAAGCATAAAAAGGCAATTAAATAACCTAAAATTCCACGGGAAACATAAATAAAGGCTTAAAAGGAAAACCTAAGTCTACGGGAGCATGTAATTAAAAGCAATTAAACTTAAAACACGAAAACGAGAACGGAAATTAAAAACGAATGTGACTTAAAAACCTAAATTATCAAAATTTAATCCTAAAATGATTTTTTAACTTTTAATAAGCCCTAAGTGACTAAAAAGTAAGAACAAAGAAAACTAGACCAAAAACGGAAGTAAATTAAGCTTAAAAACGAGAAATCAAAAATCGGGCTCGAAACCCGTTCTTTAAAAATTAAAATTTTGCAAAAATGACCCTACGAAAGTTTTTCTATTCTTCCTAAGTGCATACTGATAAAATAAAATTTTCTAAAAAAGAAAAATATTTTTTTTATTTAATTTATTATAATTAAAAAACAGTTTTAAAGAAAATAAATGTTAAAAAATATTAAACGATTATAAAAAATTCTAAAAAATTTAGGAAAAATCAATTAAACTATGAAGGTTTAGAGAAAAATGAGAAATTGAAAATTTGGCGTAAAAATAAGTTGTTATTAAGCTTAAAAGGGCTGGTGGCTTAATGGGCTAAATGTGTTTATAACTAAAGTAACTTGGGTCTTTAACGAAAAAGACCCAAGGGCGCAGCGTTAAGTGTGTTGTGTGTTAAGAGAGAGGTCGCAGGTTTGAGTCCTGGGCCTTCTCTTTTTTTGGCTAGCTACAGTAACCTTTTTTTATTTTTCTTTTTAACATACATATAGAACACACATAAATAAGCACATCTCTTAACTACAACTTTTTTTAAAACATTAAAAATAAGCTGGAAAATAAGCTTTTAAATCAGACAGAATTGCTTAAAATGAACTAAGGCTAAAAGTGCTAAAACTACTTGCTTTTTTAAAACACAATAAGCATAAAAAAGGGGAAAATAAACTTAAATAACTAAAATGCTAAACCTAATAAGCATGGGGAATCAGAATTAAGCTAGGTAAATAAGCAAAAAAAATGACAGAAGCTTAAAAAGGATCTAAAGCTAATGGGGCTTAAACTGTGTTGGCTTTCTAATGACAAATAAGCACAATGTAAAGAAAAGTAAGCTAAGGCATATCCTACTCCACACCTAATAAGCAATTAATCAAAATAAGCCAGGGAAATAAGCACTAAAAAAAAGACAGATTCTACTTTTTGCACTAAGACTTAAAATAAGCTAGATGAGGTAAATCTAGGCAAAATAAGCAAAGGCTAAACCTGGATAAGCAAAATCAGAATGGTTGCTACACTTAATAAGCTAGCTCAAACAAAATTAAGCAATGAAAAGTAGACAAAAAAGCTAAATAAACAAAAAGGGCTAATGGCTAAAAATTAGAATCAAGGCAGCCTAAGGGGGCATTTTAGGCTTAAAAATAAGCTAGCAAACCAACAAACTACCCCTCAAATTTTAGAGACAGATTAAGCTAGTTCTACTAGCTTTAAGAAAAAGCATCAAGATAGACATCATGAAAAGCAAATAAGCAGAAAAATAGGGTGAGAAAAAGGGTTGTTAGGTGCGGGACACCCTTTTTGGTTTTTCCATCTAAAAGACAAGCCCTTATTTGCAGCCTCAAAATAAGCAAATTAATGAACTTACAATCCTAAAATAGGCTGAAACAGATTATAATTGTTCTACCAGCTACTTCTATACTCCGAATCAAAGAATAATACTAACTGCAGCTAATCCATTTTATAGATTAAAAATTTGACATTTGAGCAATTTGGATAAGTGACTTGAAAAACTTATTTGACAGAAAACAAACTACCAAAATATGCAGAACTAATAACTATTTTGAAACTTCCTAACACTCAAAAAGACAACTAAAAACATGGATATTAAGAAAGGAAATTCAAGCAAGCCAATCAAGAAAACTACATAAGCACAAATTCACACAAGTTTTATACAAGACATAAAATCAATTTCTAAGACTTAAAAACTTTTGAGGCTAACATTACTCATACTTATAGCGAATCTAAAGTGGTTTTAAGAAAGAAAAGCAAATTTGACCCATTTTAACCCACAAACTGGGTTAAACCAAACACCCCTTAAAAAGAACAAATCTTATTTTTTTCTTTCTTAAATAAGTTAAACATCCTTAAAAACAACTAACAACAGATCATAGATAAAGAATAATAAGAACATGTAAGCAGTTAGAACCAAACATTAAGCACATAGAATAAGCAAGTTTAAATAAGCAGTAAAAGCATTCAAAAGACAAATTTTTTGCATAAACTTAAATTTCATTCAAGACATAAAGAGTTACAAGACATGTAAATTAAAATGACAGAATATTAAAGTTAATTAAAACATAAATTAAAACTAAATTACAACTACTCCTAGTTCCTACTTTTTTTAAATCTCCGTCTTCTTTTCTTTTTATACAAGAAGTAGGTCTTCACCCTTGTGCTTATTGTGTTTGTGTGGTGAGAGTAAACTAAGACTTCATCAAGACCCTTCAATTTACTTGGCCTCCAAGATTTTTAATCTTGGCCTTTGATTCGTGTAGCCAATGGTGAA
>BQNB010112756.1:0-11122 GCA_026074375.1 Tanacetum coccineum | reverse complement strand
TTTTTTCGACGACATTGTGGCTCGATCCTTCCAATGGTGCAAGCATAGGGGCAAATTTAAATTTAGTTTGATAGATTGGTTAAAAAATCCTTATCTTGTAAACATATAACTCTTTTTTGTTGGTTCTAGCTCCTTGCTAGTTTTTTTATAAATTCAGCCGTTCAAAAAAAAATATAACTCTATAACCCCGTTACAGAAATGCATCAAACAATCACGAGAAGTTTTTCACCGATTTGTAAATATTCGTCTAGAGAATCTGGAACAGCAACGTATGCTAGTTGGCGAATCGCGGAGGTACACTTCACTAAAACAGAGATGCCAGCTTTTCCAACAGTATCACACCCTTCTTGAAAATAAGGGCAGTTAGCAGACAAATCTCGAACAATGCGGGTGAACAGCGATCGGTTCATTCAGAATCGTTTACGAAATAAATAGGCGTTGTAAAATGGTTTTTTAGCAAAGTAAGCTATCACTAGACGGTCATGAGCACCGTAACGATCTCTAGGCATATAGCTTCGTTGGTATTTTTGGATTGTAGGAGTACATGCTTGAATAACCAAAGCAGCGTCTATTAAAAAACCGAAGAGTAAACTATTCACTTCCGTTTCATCATCCGTATCATCGAAAAATAAACACTCGGAATTAATTTGAGACATATTGTTTGTAGTGTGTGTTTTTGATAAAAAGTGTATATGTGTGTGAAAATAGGAAAGAAGATGTTGGGTTTTATAGAAAATAAAGGGATAATTTTTTTATAGGAAACGACTTCATTTACTCGGTCTTCTACACGACCCAAACAATTGCAAAGGTTGGGGGGGACTAGTCTAGTTCGGTTGAGGTAATGGGACGACCGACCTTAGTTGCTTCCACATGGGACGACCGACCAAAGGTCGACCTTACCATTACATTCAGTCTATGGTTCTTATATAAAAGATAAAATCAATTTGATACATTAATGGCTATTGCATGAGGGTTGTGTACATAGTGTTATTTGTCTTGCACCCCTCATAATGGATACCTCCACATAAATTAAGGGACTCAATCTTTTATAATAATAGATATTATATATATACACACATTAGCCGACTAAAATGAAGTCGTTTTGACTTCGGGCCTATTTGGTCCAAAGTAAAAAAAATCTGTCGGCCAATGAATGAAAAAAATATGAAAACTTATAAAATAGACCTTCAACTTTTAACTATTTACGATTTTAAAAAATAATAAACTTTATTTATCAAATACATAGTGCATACTTACCGATTCATTTAGATAAAAAAAATATCATCGGAAATACCTTCGAATTGCGAACAAAACAACCCCAATATTGCAATGCTTCTAACATACGCACGATTTTATAAAAAAATGTTATAAGTTTAATATACATAGGAAAAAAAAGAAAAATTACAACACGTACCATCTATTTCTAACTATTTACGACTTTTTTATATAATAAACTTTATTCCTCAAATATATAACACATATCTAGCAATTCATTCAGGTCAAAAAATACCCGCGGAAAGATCTTCAAATTGCGAACAAAACGAGCCAAATATTGCAATGCTTCTGACATACGTACGATTTTATAAAAAATGTTAAAGTTTAATATATATATATATATATATATATATATATATATATATATATATATATATATATATATATATATATATATATATATATACACTTAAAAAAAACTTTCGAAACACACTATAAACTACCCAATAACTTTAAAATAAACGACATGCGTCAGGAACGTACAATTCTGTGAAAGTTTAAATTATATAAATAACCTATACTTTTTGCCATTTACGACTGTATTCAGAAAAAGTCGTTCCCTCTATAAATAACGTATACTCTCGCCTCAACGACAAACACTCATTCAAATTCCGTGATTGTTAAAAAATGCTCACGGAAATAAAATACATGTGTTGCATACAAGTCAGCCTCGCCACAACGCGCGAACACATTCCCATTCAATATTCATTCAAAATCGATTCGAAAAAAATATGCCCCGCCGCAACGCGCGGGTTATCTCGCTTGTTTTATTCAAAAAAGTGATCGATTCTCGTAAAACGTGCTGTCATAACCGGTAATATTCCCAGGGCTAAGTATAATAAAATATTATAGTTTTGTATGTTGAAGTCTTTCGATCTTGTCAGTTTTCCTGATGAAAGTTGAAAAGTTGACTTCTGTTGTCTATTTTGCGTAAAAACGGTTTCGGTTTAACCGGGAGTTTTGATGAAGTTTTGAGTTCGTGAATGAATCATTTATGATTCGTTTTTCTGTTTTATAGTGGTTTTGAGGTTTTCAGTGCTTTCCGGGAAGTTTTCTCGCGTTTAGCGAAAAATCGTCATGCATCGCGTACCGGCACGACACTTTATTTAAGTGTGGAGATTTATGAAGTTGGGAATGTGTTAATGGGTTTATTTATTTAATAAATTCATAATAATGAAATAATGTCGATTTGAATCATAAATCGCGAGTGTGAGATTTAAAAGTTATCAATTATGCTTAATTCAGAAAGGACTATGAAATAACGGGGTTAGTTTTCTAAAAGTTATGTTAGAGGAGGGAAGGGATGTGTGAGTAATGTGACCACCTGAAAATGATAGGATGTAAAGTGATGAGAACACTTGCGAGTGTTGAGATTGAGATTGTGTTGATTTTAGGATTGCCGTGCTGCCTTAGTAGTAGTAGTGTGCGATGCCTAGAGAGTGTAAGTAAAATCGTCGCGGGTAGCGATGATTGGTTGATTTAAGTTGGCCATGCTTGCCCTAGAGTAGTGCGTGTTGCCTGGAAAATTTTATGGATAGTCGCAGGTAGCGACGTGATTTGGGAATATGCTTTGGTGGAATATGTGTTTTATGTGTTGGCCAGTTATGCCTGTTCGGTATCGAACCTGGTCGTTGATTAATCGTTGTTCGTATTCTTTCCGTTATATATATATATACACACACACACACACATAAGGATATATATATATTCATATATACGGTTACGAACGTCTAATTTCAAACGCTATAATGATTTGTATATGTAAGCATAATGATGCTGATAATTTAGTTAACAATATTTTATAATTATACCCTTTTATCTTGTTATCACAGGATGTCTACCCCAGTATTTGTTAACCCGGAGAGTTCCACCCAGGCTGACGGAGCCCAGAGCTCCCGAGTACCTGTGTCACTTCCTGCGGATCCCTATGAGGCCATTAGGCAAGCTTATTTGGATGGGACGAACACTAAGTCCGAGCCTTTCTAGGACCTCATAGATAATGAGACACTTGAGTCACCCCTCGCTATAGCACCACCTATATCGCTATCTGAGAGTACCCCACCCGTTTTGATTCCCATTCTCCGCAAGACCGCACGTATGGTTGTGCGCGTTCCATATGCGATGTCATCGGGGCTCTCTGCCAATATGGCAGAGATGACAGCTATGTCTGAGTCCGCGCTCCGTAAGAGGTTTCGGTCCTTTTACTAGAGTTCGCCATCTGTGTTGCCACCAGACCTTCCTTCGAGGAAGCATTATCGAAGTATGTCTGAGTTAGTAGAGGATAGTGAGGAGGATGATGATGAATAGGATGAGGAGATAGAGGAGAGTATGGATTCTGATAGTGTGAGTGAGGACGCAGAGGATGAGGGTCCTACTACAGAGGATAAGGATCCTGCTGCGGAGGATGAGGGTCTTACTACGGGGGTCAAGGGCCCCGGTATGCATGATGAGGGCTATGGTTAGATGATGAGAGACATGGTAAGGATGATAAGAGTCGTGGTATAGACGATGAGGGTCATAGTGTAGAGAGTGATGGACTTGGTTTAGAGGAGGAGGAGGCTGCATCTGGGGGTCAGCAGCATGCAGCTCCGGTTGTGGGGACAGTTGTGAGTGCGCCTTTAGGACTTGGGTATGGAGTGTTGAGGCGCCATGAGTTAGCATTAGAGGAGGGTGATGTATATAGTACGTTTGAGGTCGGACAGGGTTCTGGATCGGCACCAGAGTCCGAGAGACCTGAGAGGGTGTCAGCATTTAAACAGCCCAAACTTACCACATGGACAGACCCGGAGGACGGTATGATTTATATTGATATTCCTGATTACCCACCACCAGCACCACCTGTACAGACACCACCTTCACCCGAGTGGACATCTGGTTCACTTCCTATTTCTCCATCACATTCTGATGTTCCATCACCCATTTCATCGCCTATGATACCTTTGACTGTACCATCTCCTGTAGCTACACCCGCTGCAGTTGAGACTGAGGGATTTCTGACTGAGCTGGGAGCTCAAGTCGAGATGCAAGGGGGATTGATTCGCGATCATGCAGTACGATTAGAGGAGTTATCGCCTGCTCTGTTTGAGAGGTACGATAAGGACATAGGAGAGTTATTCACTAGGTCGGGGGCGGTTAGGGAGGAGATTTTCTCCCAGAGGTACCGGTTTAGGAGTCTAGAGTACGAGCAGGAGAGAGTCGCAGTGACATTTGGAGCGATATGGAGACCAGTGTTAGCCCTTGAGGCATGGGCAGGTCAGACAGATGCACAGAGAGCAGCTCTGTGGCATGCCATCAGTGATGTGCAGGGAGAGAACCGGGATTTGCGGTTACAGCTTGCTGAGGAGAGACGTGCGCGATTAGAGTTGGCTGAGGTCGTTGACGGTATGAGGAGAGGGCAGGAGCCCAGAGGAGGTGCGTAGGGTATATGAGGTTTGGGTTAGCAGTTATGTATATATATATCACTAAACCGGGTAGCATCGGTTAGTGACGATTATGATTAGGAGAGTTTCTTTTTGTAATGGTGGTTATGGCAGATCATTCTAGTTATTAGGTGATTTGTATTTAAACCGTTTCGTATTAGTGAAGGAAATGTTGTTCGGTCTTCGTGGATAGCAGTATTTTGTGTTGTTCCGTGTTAGTTGAGAGCGCAGTTTTGCCCGTGTGTGAGTGCGTTACGATTGGTTGCTCGCAATAGAGCGGATACCCACTTCCTTATTATGATGTGGTGTGAGATGTAGTAGTATGCTCTGTGAGCTCGAAACGTATTCGGGCTGACCAATTATACCGTCTAGTTAGGAGATATGATAGGAAGAAATAGACCGTGGACGATCACAGAGAGTAATAGAAAGAGTTATGGTGTTCGGTTTGGAAACCTGATCATACGTTTGACTGTGTAAGTTTTGAGAGGTAAATTGACCTACCTAAGTGAAGTGAGATTTAAGACATCTATTGAGTAAGATTGAAGTGGAGAAGTTTAAGGCGTATGATGATGTGGTATAGATTTTAGAACGGCCTTCCTAGACGGGTAGAGCCGGGATTATTGACCAAGTAAGGTTTGCTTAAGGATATTTGAGTGTGTAAGTAATGGAAAAGTAGAGTATGAGTCGTATTGTATAGGACATATACCCGTAGGGTTAGTCCTATTGGTAGAATAACCAGAAATATTTGGCAATGCCAATTCTGATAGAGCTGTCGTCACGTCGAGGACGGGATCATATCCTAATAACCGGCTGAGGCAGTAAAACCTAAAATGGAGGAATTTTAAAGATAAGAGGTAGCATGAGAAGTTATCGTGATTGTGTGGTCGGATATGGATTGACCGTGAGAAAGTGTAGGACTGGACTGTGGAAATACTTAGTCTTTAGAGAGATCGCAAGAAACCTCGCTTGAAAAGACTAAACCTTAATGATTGATGTGATTCTTTGAGGAATGGAATTTCCTGTTAATGATGTGAGTGAATAATTTGAGTTGAATTTCGAGGCGAAATTCTTCTAAGGGGGTGAGAATGTGATAACCGGTAATATTCCCAGGGCTAAGTATAATAAAATATTATAGTTTTGTATATTGAAGTCTTTCGATCTCGTCAGTTTTCCTGATGAAAGTTGAAAAGTTGACTTATGTTGTCTATTTTACGTAAAAGCGGTTTTGGTTTAACCGGGAGTTTTGATGAAGTTTTGAGTTCATGAATGAATCATTTATGATTCGTTTTTCTGTTTTAGAGTGGTTTTGAGGTTTTCAGAGCTTTCCGGGAAGTTTTCCCGCGTTTAGCGAAAAATCGTCACGCAACGCGTACCGGCACGACACTTTATTTAAGTGTGGAGATTTATGAAGTTGGGAATGTGTTAATGGGTTTATTTATTTAATAAATTCATAATAATGAAATAACGTCGATTTAAATCATAAATCGTGAGTGTGATATTTGAAAGTTATCAGAAAAACGGTTGTTTTCGTGAAATTCGGTAAAAGACCGTTACGGTCGTAAAAAGGTGAAATTTTGGGAGAATATAAGTTTTCAAGCTATATTTTATGATTTGAAGTGTTTTTAAATGGATGAGCAAGGTTCGGTTGAGTTTTGTCAAAAATTCATGTTTCGGTCTGGAGTCAGCCGATAATGGCTCAAAATGGATTTTTGTAGCTATTTTAGGTGATAAGAGTCGTATGAATAACCCAGGTTTATGGAAAAATGATTTTAAACGCAATGGAAATGATAACTAAATTTGGTTGACGTTTTAAATAGATGAAAATTGAGTTTTTAAGTGATCCCGACACAAAATGAAATACCCGGGACGCTCCCTAGGATACTATTCGGTAAAGGAGAGCAAGGAGAGACAAGAAGGCTATTTTTTAGTTAATATGTCTCCTTAGTAAATTTAAAACCACCATAACCTCAACCATTTCACTCATTATGTCATTTGAAAATAACACATAAAATTTTATCTCTTCATTTCTCTCTCTATACTCGGCCGAACCACAAGGAAGAAGAAAAACAAAGATTTTGAAGATTTTGCCAAGAACACGGGTTAAGAATATATTATTGGGTTGATAGCTAGTAGTTTCGGGTTGTAGAAACAAGGTTTTTAGTCTTACACACGTGTCTCGATCGAACCAAGCTCATCAAACAAGTAAGTTTTTATAAAACTTTGAATTTAAGTTGTACTTTTGTGATTACGGTGATGTCTAGACGCTAGTTGTACAAGTTGATCGTCAAAAAGGTCGAAACTTGAAAACGAATAAATATAAAGGGGTGTTGTGCGTCGGCTTATAAAAGAAAGGAAGAAAAGGGTTTTTGAGTTTAAATAAAATGGTTGTTGTGGTAATTTTTTATTTTTGTAAAAGTGCTTATAAGGGCTTATTCGGGGGTTTTGCTTATTTAATAAGCTAGGGAATAGCTTATTGAACTTATGGGATTTTTGGTATAAAGGGGTTTCGGTGTGGGCTCGGCCCAACCGACCCATTTGGCTATGCTCGGCCCAATAAGGGTGCGTTTGGTTTGGTTTCGGCCCAACAAGGGTGCGTTTGGTTTGGTTTCGGCCCAACAAGGGTGCGTTTGGTTTGGTTTCGGCCCAACAAGGGTGCGTTTGGTTTATTCGGTCTGACACCAAGGTGGGCTCGGCCCACACGAACTTGGTAATTGGACTTGGTCCATGGTTAAGCTTATAGCTTATTTTGTTTTGGGTTCGGCTTATTTTGAGCTTATTGATTTTCGGCTTATATAAAAAAGCTTAAGGCTTAATTAGTTTTGACTTATTTATACTATAAGCTTATAGCTTATTGTTCTAGCTTAATGAGTCACGGTTATGGGATTTTGATTTATGTTTGTTATAACTTAATGGGCTTAAGGTCCATTGGGTTGATTTGTATTTTGGGGTTTATGAAAAGGAGTATGGACTAATCTTTGCTATCGGGCTAAGTAACTAAGACCATAATGGGCCATTAAACCCAATAACAAGTGAACTTAATGTAGGACTAAAAAAGTGGACTAAGGAGTTATGTTGGACTAAGGGAGATTTTGTTGGACTTATCGGATGTAAAGGAGGTTATTTTACTACGTTTTGATAAAATATGTTGAAAATATCGATGATGTCGGAAAATGTCGAATTTGTGAAAAAGTGTTTTTGGATCAGTTTGTAGGCCTTGGAAAAAGTCAAAAAATGTACGGGTCATGTCAAATTTTCGAAAGAAATTTACACTTAGAGACGTTGTTTAAAAAGAAAGTTTTCAAGGATTTAATTAATAAAAGGTCATTTTACTTGGGAATTTAATGCAAAGTAAAATATATTTTTCTCGAAATCCTTTTCTTGAACATTTAACATTTATAGACGTCTTGTCGATCTTAATTGAGGAAATGAAAGGGGGAAATCTTAAAGAAGATTAAGTGTCGAGGTAAAGGCCATTGGACATTGACATATTAAGTAACGAGATGTTGTAACTACCCGTTAGCCCGATAGTAAGACGATAATGATAATAAAATATTATTATTTCTTTTATTTTAAATTATTTAACTTATATATATGTTAATATATATATATATATATATTTAGCGTATGCATTTCGAAAATGCGGATTATTTGTCTTCAACTTTTGAGCTCTCGCTCATTCTTTTTCGTCGGTTTTCTCGCGGTGTATTTTGGTCGATTGTATCGTTTAACGATCTAAAGTATTTAAGCTTTGTTGTATTGATGTCGCACTCTGCCCAAGTGTTTTTGAGTTGTTTTTGCGTAATTAGCACACAACCATAATATGAGATAAAATGTTGATAACGAGATAAAATCTTAGTAATAAGACAATGGTTTTGTAATAAATTAAAGATTTGAGATAACGAGTTGGAATGATATGAATTGGAAATGGGATTTTGGGATGAAAATGAGGATTTTGCGTGAGTTAAGGCGAACACTTGTACAATAAGATAATTGTGTACGAGTATTGATTTTGAGTATTAATTAGGTCGTTTCGGTACATTGTGCCTTGCGTAGAAAATTGTTTGTGTTCTCTTATTTGAGATTGTGTTGGTTGCTTTTATTGTGATTGAGGTGAGTTCTCGAAGCCCCACATTTTACTGGTTTTTCCCGTTGGATGAAAAATGATACTCAAATGTGTTTTGAAATGTTTTGAATTGATCTGTGCGAAATGTGGTTTTGTTTTTGGGACAAGATATGTGCTTATCACTGCTATGTGAATATTATGTGTTGATTTACTTGCATGTACTGTGTTTGGGATGGAAAGGTTTTGTGTGGTACTTGTATGTATTGTGTTTGGCATGCAAGGTTCTGTGTGGTTCGCTCTAATATAGTGCTCCAGCTGGTAGGCCCTTTAGGTGCGTAAGTGACATATTGTGATTTACTAGCGGGGATGATATGTCTTGGATTGTTAGCATATATTCACTGTCATATAGCACTATTGTCCACTGTTGAAATATTGGCACAACTTTTGGGTTTAAGGTCAAACCTACAAGCTCACTAACATTATTGTTGACGTTTTCGAGTATCATTTTCAGGTGTGTCAAATCAAAGGTATGTGATTGGTATTGGAAGAGAAAAGATGTAACCCAAGGGGACTGGGTCGAGATGTTTGTGGTTTTGAATTATGTCAAGTTTTTAACTTGTAAAGTTTCTGTAAACTTGAGTTTTATTAATGTAAATTATAAAGTGTATGATCTTGTATCTTGTGCGATGAATGGTATCGTCGCATCTCGTGTTTCCGCACTGACGGGGTGTGACACGTGCAATGCGCACACTGCCCCACATCACCAACAAAGGAATAGGTACTTTTTTGCGTTTGTCCCCCCTCAACTTTTATATACTTAACAGAAACACTATAAACTTTAGCATTTGTTTTAATGAAACTTTTCTATTTTTGGTTGGAGACATAAAGCATATGGTTATTTTACTTATTTACATTTCGCATTTACTTATTTATTTATTGCTTCGCTATCATATAAATTCTTGTAGATCCATTGAATTCACATAAGTAGACAATCTAAGTTTTAAATTTTAGAACGGTAAAAAACTATTCAACCCCCTTTCTAGTTTCCACATGAAGTGTATAAAGATGCGGTGATGTTAGAGATGAAGAGGGATGTGGAGTTAGGAAGTGGAGAGGATTTGGTGATATGTGGGAAGAAGGGGAACGGAGGAGGTTAGGGATAGTTGCAGAGGATGTTAGGGATGCCTTAAAAGAAAGAATCTAAAGGTTTTTAAAAGATTCTAACAGGAACTGTAGAAATGAAGATGTGGATGATCGTGAAAAAGAAATGAGCAGAGACAAAGTTAAGGAGAAAGAAAATGATAAGAAAAAAATACATAGATAAAGATGTTGTGGTGATTAAAACAAAAAATTATTCGAAATTAAAAAAAAAGTTAACAGAAATATAATAAAAAGGTTTTAATTTTTTTTTTAGAAAAACTGAAAAAAAAGTTGTTACATTAATGGTCCATGTGGTTTACTTGGACGTGAAAGGACGATAATGTCCTTACCGTTAACTTGCAATTGGATGGGAAATCGGTCAAAGGACCGGTCAACCCAATTTGGACAACCACAAGGACCATTGGTGTAATTAATTGCGTTTTAAGACCAAACATGCATTTTCGAGTAAACCACAAGGACCAAACATGTAATTAACTCAAAAAATACAGGTGCTAAAAGACAAAACACAAAGTTCAGCCCCACAAACATGACTTGGGTTATCTTCCCCAACAAAAACCACACTCCATTTTTCACGGTAAAAATGCAGGTTCAAGCTTTTTTTGTTAAACAAATCTTATATTCTTCATTCAAGATAATCTATTAGCGATAGTTTATTGATTTTTTGGGTGCAAGATTTAGAAAAACTTTAGGGTAAATTACACTGTTGGTCCTCAAAGTCCATCCCGTTTGCCCGTTTGGTCTTTAGATAACGGGGACTCTCATACGGGGTCCCTATTTGACACTGTAGTTACCCATTTGGTCCCCGGCACTCCGTTATGGGTAACGACAGTTATCTCCGTCGTTATCCTTGCCACGCAGTGTTTCTGTTGAAGGGCAGAATCGTCTTTTCACTTTTATTCTTGGTTGCACGTTTGGTCCCTCACCCTTATTTTACTACAGTAAAGTTTATTGTTCCAGTTTTTTATCATTTTGCCTTCGCGCGTTTGGTCCCTCTCGTCTTATTTTTTCCCTCCTGTTTCCCTATATATATTCCCGTCTATTCTTATTTTGTTAGAAACCCAACTTGTCATAAAATCCGATTGCCACCTTATAAATAACTAGTTACAATCCTACTACTTTTTCTGAAAAAAATGAACTGTATCGAGGAGATTGCAAAGGATGCAAAGGTTATTGAAATTGATAATCAATTGCTAGTCTTAATCAA
>BQNB010112755.1:0-22087 GCA_026074375.1 Tanacetum coccineum | reverse complement strand
TAATACATATATAGCCGCCAAGGCTCTGGTTTTTCATCTCGATCTAGCTAGGGTTTCATATATTATTCTGGTTTTGGTACGCATCATTTGATACATTATGGCTCATCCAAACGTGAAGTTGAAACTTCTAATAGACAAAAAGGGAGAAAGAGTATTGTTTGCAGAAGCCGGTAAGGATTTTGTCGATTTCCTGTTTAGTCTCTTAACTTTACCAATAGGTTCCATTATGGGACTCTTAGGTGAGAATAAAGACATGGATGGTGGCCTGACTAAGCTTTATCAAAGTGTTGGGGATTTCGACAAGGATTACATAATCTCTGACCATGAGAAGAGTGCCGTCTTAAAACCTAAATCTTTACTTCCTTTCCGCTCTCCTCGAGTCAGTTTGTTGCCAGTCAACGAATGGTCCACTAAAACTTATCATTACAAGTGTAAGACTTGCAATGCTACTTCGACCTCTTCTCGTTCTTGTTGCCATTCGAGCATGACTCAGTTTGAGGTAGAAGGAGGAATCGTAAAGGGATTGGTAACATACATGGTGATGGATGACCTCACTGTTTCTCCTATATCTACAATCTCTAGCATTGCTTTGTTCCACAAGTATAACATAAAGGATGTGGGTGCATTAGAGGAAAGGGTTGTATATTTCGGCAGGGATGAGGTAAACTTGAAACATTCTATCATGCTTTTGTTAATCTTTTTAATATATGCTCATTGTAACCTTAAGTACGTCCTAATTGATTTTGATGATAAGTTATAAAAGAAGAGAAAAGTCCAAAAATGCATAACATGATAACCTTGGTGTACCAAAATGCTTGTATTACTGATATGCATAATCAACTTTCAATTTTGTCTGAATACATAATATAACCAGCTTATTTAGGTTGCGGATGTGCTTTTATTGCTGACTCGGTTGTCTTCTTTATCAAGATTCCGTCCTAAACCATTTTTTCTGACGATTTAAATAAATAACAAATTTTTACCTCTATCGGAATCAATAACCACCATCATATAAATGTTTGGAATGGTTGTTCCCGGTTCTCTTATTCAAACGATCATATCTATATGACCGTGTGAAGCCGAAGCAACCAATACATGCACATATACGTATAATCTTAGTTAGCTATTAAGACATTTTGTTATCAAATGGTGTTTTAAATTTAATTTTAGAGAACATTAGTCCGTATGAAGCCGAAGCAACCAATACATGCACATATACGTATAATCTTAGTTAGCTATTAAGACATTTTGTTATCAAATGGTGTTTTAAATTTAATTTTAGAGCCAGTTTTTAAAATTTGACCCATTTTGTGTTCCCACAGATCCTTCACCATATCAAATCTGATTTCGTCCCCGCAAATCATTTTACTTGAAAATTGTAATTTTGTTGGCATAACATCTATATCTATTTTGGATTCGAAAACCATAAATCATTTCCTCGTCAAGTTTATATTAATATGTGCATGAGTATATTAAAAATCCATGGAACTGTTGTCCAATTAATGACATTCGCTTATTTTTAATAAAAACACCAGATCTACATGTTGTCATTTGATTTCATCAAGCGTCTTGCTTGTCTCCCAATCCCTTGGGTTTAAGCTTTATATTGCTCCAGATCTAAGGTATCTCAATATTATTTGACCTTTTTCCGGTCAAATCGAAATGGGTTTAGTTTGATTCGGGTTACGAGAACGACCCATATGGTTTTCTTCGAAAGTTTAATCACGATTTTTTATGGTTTAGTTTGACAGAGAAGACGAGACTTTTCGGAAATGCAGTTAAATGCCACATAAACAACAAGAAGATAAAGAAAAGTTATAAAAATATCGTTTTTTACCGGTTAAGAGGGTAACATGTCAACAACTGATATTGGGACGTATATGAAAGTTGGTTATGCATATCAATAATAAAATTAGTACACTATAATTTTCGACACGCCATAACTAACATATTATGCATTTCTGGACTTTTCCCTACAAAAGAATTGATGTCAACAAAAACAAAATTTTGGCCTCAGCTTAGTTCAGGTTAATAATTTCTTCCTCTTATGTATTTCCCTAGTCTATATAACTTCTTTTTTCGCCAAGCTAGCAATTAGATATAGTTGATGATCTATTGTTAGAGCATCTACAATGGTAGGTTCATGAAAAAGTTTAAAACTCATCAAAAGCTTTATCGTCTTATTCATCCATAGTGAGTTGTTATTCCATGCTTATGTGCCATGAAGGTGTTCAAGATCTTAAACCTCTTCAGAATTTAATGTATATTGTGATGTAAGATAACTATGAAGTTTTAAAACTTTATGGATAGTGAACTTACGTTTATAAAACTAAAAGAGTTACTTTGTGATGTGGTATATGACATGATCACACACTTATAAAGCTTTGTTAAAAAGCTTGATCATTGTTACTTTGATGCCCTTAAAAAGAACATTTCTTATAGTTAAGGCTTAATTAGAGCATCCACAATAGATTAAGGAAGGATGTCTAAGTTTATCTTTTAGTTTATTATCGTACATATTAAGTTTGTACTTGTTATATTCCTGTGTTCAATCAAGAGATTCAATATCTGAAATTTGATCTTTGTTTTTTCAACCTATATGATTGAAAGCACTTGAGCCAACATTGACTCATTGATAGTGTTTTGAGAGATTTACAAATTGTTCTTATGACATGATATATAAAATCTGTAAATTCTGGAAAAGATTTATGATAAATTGATAATGATGCTCTTAATTAACCCAAATGACAACTCAAGGTTCCTAGCCTGGGCACAAAACAACTCTGGCTTAATGTAGTTTATTCGTTTCAATGTTTTGATATCAGTGTTCGTATGAAGAACTCTGTATTGTTAGAGTCAACTTGTTTTTTTTTTCATTTGAGGTTTAAATGCTTAATTGCTAGTTTCACAAAGGTGAATAAAATTGAAAATGTGATCCAAGAAAGTCGCAGAAGGTAAATTGTTTGTCGATACGAGATCCTACAGTTTTCTTGCTAAATGTCATTGAATAGATCGGTAGTTTTTTGAAGAGGTTCAAAAGGCCATTTCTGTAGCAGTACGCACTTTAGCCGTGTTGATTAAATCGTTTGATTGCTATTAAGTTATCAAGTTTTTAGTTCACAAAAACTTTTTTATGATGTTGATATAAACTTCTAAAAGGTGTATTTGTTGCAGGGTTTGCAACTATTGAAGCATTCTTTGAGCTCGAGCACAGTGTTGACAAATGTTTTCCTTGGTAAAAAGTGATTTTGAAGTGGCCAGGAAAGATGGAAATATGCAAGAGGTAGAAGAATATATGGTAAGCGAATAAACGATGGTTGTGGACTTGTTGGAATTGACATCGCATGAGTTTCTGCTTTTGTTTCGTTATAGACATAATTTATTGTTGAACTCGACATGTGTTTTTATGTTAATCTCAATTTTTGTCATGACTCATGAATATGATTGTATGTCCAAGGTTGTTCATAGGGGGGTAATCGAGCCGAGCCAAGCCCGAGCTCAACAAGGCTTGAACTCGGCTCGAAAAACCAAAGGTTGGCTCGAACTCGGCTCATTATATGTTTCGAGCCAGTTTATTGGGCTTGAGCTCGGGCTTGAGCTCGATAAAAGCTCGGCTCGGTCGAGTCGAGCTTGAACTCGAGCTCGAGTTGCTTGATAAAAGTTTGGCTCGTTTGCACCCCTAGTTGTTCATGTCAGCTCAACCATAGCTCCGGGCAGTCTTCGGATTACAAGCTCACTCTCGTCTTTTTTTATTTTTTGCTCAAATCTTTTAAACAAGTAAAGTAGTTATAAAAAAGTTAATACAAACACTCATTACTGTGTTTTATAAAAGGACTGGTGTTTTGATTTTTACAAAAAATAATCCACGCAATGATGTACTCCGTATATGTTAATTTGTGGAGACAAATATGAGAAAAAAATTACAAGAATGAGAGATAATACAAATAATTATCATGGCATATCATTATGTGGATTTGTTTTGTAAACTATGGATCTAGTATTTCTCATAAAAACTATCGTATGAGAAAAGGTTAAAATATGATATTATTTTTTTTGAACGGCTGATAATATATTGATATAGAAGAGTCTAGCAAAGAGCTAGAAACTTAAAAGTACATAAAAAGACAAAAAGAAAGCATAAAGGTACAAAACAGGACTTTAACTGCGAGGGAATCTAAAGAGATGAAAAAACTTTTAAAACGGAGGCCAAACAATCGGTTTTCACTCCGCTAAAAGAAAAACCCCCCACCACGGAGGCCGAGTGATACAAATTAATTATACATATATATATATATATATATATATATATATATATATATATATACTACTATATAATAATAAATTATATAATATACTATATATAATAGATAAAGATCAAATAAAAAGACGAAAATATTCGTGGAAGGAGAAAAATATTTTATTTTTTTGTAAATTTCACATAAAAAATTCTCAAAAAATTCTGGAAAAATTTCATAAGATCGTGTATGTTGGTGCATGAAAAAGTTGTAAAGGAAGTTTTTCTAAAAGTGGATAGTTTTTCCGAAAATAAATTATGAAAAAAAAACGTTTGTGCATTAAATCGGTTTTTTGTGCATCAAAAATTCGTTTTTGTACCTAACTTCTTTTGACTTTTTGCATCAAAATTTTATTGCGCATCAAACTATAACAAGTCGAAAAATTTGTGCATCAAAATTTTTTTGTGCATCAAAATTTCTTTTTTTGCGCATTAAAAAAAGTATAAAAACTCAAAATTAGAAAAACTTCTTTTACAAAAGTTTTATGCACCAACATACCTGATTTAATGGAATTTTTTTGGAATTTTTCGAGAACTTTTTTAAAAAAAGTTTTCTTTTTATCCTTCTCACGAATATTTGTCTTTTTATTTTAACATTTCTCTATATATAAAAAACCTTCCTCTATATAGGATAAAGATCAAATAAAAAGACAAATATTCGTGAGAAGGATAAAAAGATTTATTTTTAAAAAAAAGTTCTCAAAAAATTCTGATAGGAATAAGTTCGGGGGGGGGGGGGGGTGGGGATGGGGATGGGGGGGGGGGGGGGGAGGGGGACCCGAAAAAAAAAAGGAAAAGTAAAATTCCCAAAACCTTCCCGAGGTCGTCTGGTCCCCACAGAGCGTGAATTAAGAAATCGTTGATAAGTTAGGATTCGCTAAGATTTGAATGATCAAAGCTTGAGTGTATTGATTCTATTTCTACAAATATCATCAAAAAACATAATAAAGGCAAGGCTAAAAGACGAAAGCAAGTAAAGATTTAAAACGAAAAAACTGTTAATCTAATCGAACAACTGAGCCTTAAAATACTAAATTATAAAATTTTAATCCTAATAATGCGAAGTTTATTTTTTAAAGGCCCTAATGAATAAAAATAATAAATCCTAAATGATTAAAAATAATTTTAGAAAAAAGAATTATATTTTTTTGACTTTTATTTATTTTTTTATGAATTAAAAACAATTTTAATCTAAAAATATTATAAAAAATATTAAACTATTTTATAAAAATCTGAAAAAATTAAAAAAAGTGCTTTGAACAGTTAAAAACCTAAGAAAAATAAAATGAGTCTACCAGCTTATCTCAATAAGCTGGAAATAAGCCCAAAAGGGTTGATGGCTTATAAGAGAAAAACTCCCTTAAATACCAACTGGCCTAAGGATCTAACGAAAAAGACCCAAGGGCGCAGATGGTATTGTGTGGGAGTGTTAAGGTGTTAGCTATGAGAAGAGGGAGGTCACAGGTTCAACCCTTGTGGCTTCCCTTTTTGTAAAACTTTTTTTTCTTTTTTTAAAAAGCTAGAATATAAGCAAGAATAACAAACTTTAAAAAAGAAACTTTTAACAAAACTTAAAAATAAGCTAGAAATAAGCTAATAAAAGGTGACAGTCTTTGGCTTTTAAGCTAAGTGACTATTTACTAAAACTGTTTGGTTTTCTTTAGACCTAATAAGCAACAAGGAAAACGAATAAGCTCAAAACAGATTATTACTAAACCCTAATAAGCATAAAAGACTTAAAATAAGCAACTAAAATAAGCTAGAAAGCACTTAAAAGATATTAAAGCAAATGACATAAAAAACAATTTGAAAGGAATTTTGACAAAATTTAATCTAAGAATAAGATAAAATAAGCACAAGAAATATCAAATAAGCTGAAAACAGATGAACATCTAAACCTAATAAGCACTTGGGATAAGGAATAAGCAAATGAAATGAACTAAAAACCCTTAAAAAGCACTCAGGACAGCAGACATCAAAAACAGTTTAAAAAGGACTATGCACCAACTTTGAGCTAAGAATTAAGACTAAATAAGCACATGAATTAAGCTATAAAGTAGAAACAGATTAAGTTTGGACACTAATAAGCAGATGAAAGCAAAAATTAAGCAAATAAGATTAAAGAATAAGCTAGAAAAAGCAATGACAAAAAGTTGTTTTAACTATGTTTTTAGTTTCTAAATGACAAATAGCTAATTGCAGACCTCAAAATAAGCTAGCAAAAGAGTTTTAAAATCCAAACTAAGCTCAAACAGATTGAGCTTATAGCACAATGAGCTTGTGCTATGAAAATCAGATTCTAAAACTAATTTTAACTTATCTAAATTTATGATTTAAAAATGGATTTTTTAAACTTTAAAGCTTAAACATACACATGACAGATTGAATACTAAATCCACAAGACTAAAGCACACTTAACCAACTTTTATCCTACTGCATTTTGACACAAAATGAAGCATAAACAAAACTTTAAAACAACTTTTGAGCAAAAATTAAATGTAAACAGTTTGAAAAAGTTTTAAGACCACAGATTCTAAGAAGATATAGACAAAACCTTAAAACTTAATTTTAGACTTTAAAAACTTTTGAAAACTGATTAAATCAACTTAAAAGAGCTTGACAAAGTTTGGCTTGATGTCCCAAAATAATTTTAACACTCTTTTGACCCATTTTAGCTCTTAACCTAAACACTCCTTTAAATTCTCAAAATTCATTTTAAGCTTGATTTAACTGATTTAAGCTAAGATCTTTAAAAACGGATAACAAACAAACAATATTAAGGCTTATTAAGCAAATTTCAACCTTCAATAAGCACTTAATAATAAGCAAACAATATAAGCAGTTTTCAAGCTAAAAATGACAGTTTGATATAAAAACATAAACAAAGAAGATTTAAACATTAAGCAAGCATGAATAAGCAACAAACATTAATAATAAGCAGTAATAAGCACTAAAATAAGCATTCTAATAAGCAAACAGTAAATAAGCAAAAAATGAAAAATAAAAACTTACAAGGCCCTTTGCTTAAACAAGGGCATAAACTGCTCTTAGAGCTTATCAACAAGCTCTAGCTTGTTTGATAACAAGCTAGGATGGTCATATAAGCCCTTCCAAGTTTGGCTTATCTTCCAATATAAGCTGAGGTACTTTGAGGGGTGAATTTTTAGTGAAATTTTCTTAAATACTTAAAGCTATGTAAAAGTCTAAATTGCTTTATTAAAACATATTAAACAAGAGATTATCAAACATTTTCAAACATATTAATTCATTAACACAAGAAAAACAGATTTTAACATAAACACTTAAAATTTCATTAAACTTAAAAATGTTTACAATGCTTAAAGAAAAGTTACAATAAGCTGAAAATACAATAAAACTTGATTAAAGACTACTCTAGATTACTAAAAAAAACTCCTTTAAAATGTGACAATGGTTCTCTCTTTATAGCCGGCTTGAGAAGCATCTAGGCTTGGTCTTGTGCTTATTTTGTGAGAGTAAAGGGAGTGCTCTCCAAGCAAATCAATCTCAGCCCTTGATTTCCCATGTGTGCTTCTTTATGATTAATCATAACCCTTGATTCTTTGTCCTTGTCCCATCAGCCAATGGGTCTTCATGGGATTGCCATGGTGGACTTGTCTTCTTGCTTGGGGGTGAGGTTTGAGTGGGGTTGAGTGGGTTTGTCTGGTTGCAGAGAAAAAGAGGGAAAGAGACGGGTGAATAGTGACAAGGGGTTTAGCGGGAAAGTAGTTTCAGTGTTTGATTGGGGTGCAGGGTTAATGGGGTTAAGGATTGTAAGGACTAACGGTGTAATAGTCAGGGACTAACTATGTTAGTCCCTAAGGACTAACGGTGAAAAGGTTGTAGGATAAATGGGATAACAGGGTTATGGGCTGTTAAAGTGGTTTGGGCTTTTTAATTTGGTTTGGGCCAGATTTTATTAATTGGATTTTGGGCTTTATCGAGACTTTTGATTTAATAGAAAAGCTTAATGGGCTGACT
This sequence comes from Tanacetum coccineum, assembly GCA_026074375.1. Classification (NCBI taxonomy): domain Eukaryota; kingdom Viridiplantae; phylum Streptophyta; class Magnoliopsida; order Asterales; family Asteraceae; genus Tanacetum; species Tanacetum coccineum. Next base: position 13,794 of record BQNB010112755.1, on the reverse strand, counting down.
CGGCCTATTAACTTGGGTATGGGTTGGCCCATTTAAGATGCACACGTCTTTGGCTTCGACTTTTCACGCTCTTTCCATTCCCGTGCCCGGTTTTGTCAGTTTTGGCTTCGTTTTTGTCCTTTAGTGAATATCCGTTACCTACACATCACAAATCACAAAACACACATATATTTGGCATTTATGTCCGTTTTTTTGTCATTTAGGCTCGTTTTTATAGGTAAAAGGTATTTGTAATTACGCACATACCACCGAGCCACCGGTTTTCACTTCTAGGTGGTTTTTGAAAAAACCCCAAACGAGTCCCGATAAATAAAACGTTACAAGAAAGAAACCCTTTGTAACGAAGCATTCAACAATTGTCCAAGTACACGGTCATTAAAGGGGACTTCAACCAATACGTCCAAGATAAAATCAAATTACCTCTGTTGCGAAGCCAAGAAAACGAAGAAGAACGAACATAATAAAAAATGTCATTTTTCCTCAATGGTTGAGAGTTAAAAGTAACACTATTTCAGAATCTCCAAAGCCACCAAAGAACCGATGTAGAGATAACGTAAAGCTTATGTTTCTTATCTTTAGGAGCATGCAAAGAGGAGAACCAATCTTTGAATGCCTCAAATGATAAAGCTTAGACAAAGGGGATATCACACCATCTATACACGAGCTTCCACATATCAGATGCAATAGTACATTCGAAGAAAATATGATTGGCGGATTCAACGTTAGCATTGCAGGAGGAACAAGAAATAGTCAGAATATCCGTTCCACGCAAAAATAGATTCAACCTGTGGGTAGCCGATCCAAACACCAATCCTCCATATAAAAAATTAACCTTACGGGATGATTTTTCCCAGTAGTGATGGATAGAATGAGCGACTTTTGGTCAATACGATATGACATCCTTATACCGTGAAGTACCTTAGGACATAGGCTCCAAACAAATTGTCTTCACCTAACATCAATATTGACTTGCCAATCTCATTCAACATGTTCGCAAAAAAGGAAAGATTTTCGGGCACCTAAATTGAGTCCCTAGACCAATGCCAATGCCATTGCACATTAAAATACGGTCAATGATAGATAATCCTTTACTAGATCTAGGCGGGTAAGGTGATTGTAAATCTGATAAAAAGTGTCGCCTACCCTACCCATCTATCCTTTCAAAAACGTAACGAGTCCCAAAACTAGCGAAAACAAAAAAAGAGTTAGACAGAATGTTACCTTTCGAGTGAAGTAAGTTTGAAGATCCACATGTACCCAAATACCCTTGAACTACATCCGTTATTAACGAAAACACTCATGACCATGAAAACTTTACGACCTTGGCCAAAGATCATTGGAGAGAGAACATTCCTTCAGCGCATTTTTGTAGAAAGGCACGTTAAAAGCTGTAAGGCATAACAAAATGTTTAAGCCTCCTGATCAAATGATTTAGAATGATTGCCATTTAACCCACGCCATTTTCTTGCCGTCTTGATTACCTCCCAAAAAAATTAGACCGAATTCTTTCCAAATCATTGAGGACCAATTCAGGGGCTCTAAAAATCGAAAGATAGAATATACTGAGGCTTCCTAAAAGAAACTTGATAAGAGTTAGACGACCCATAATAGAAAGAAGATTAGCTTTCCAAGTTGAGAGTCTCGAGCGAAAATGATCAACTAAGACCTTCCAGCTGGCTGTGGATTTCATGTTGGAACCAATTGGGAGACCTAGATACTATGAAAGGAAAACTACCTGCAAAACAACCCGCGTTATCTAGCCATATTATAAAACTCTAATCCTCGATTGGCCCCTATAACGGTAGATTTTAGATTTTAATATTATAAAAATCTATCCCCAAAGCAAGATAAAAACATGAGAACCCTGATATGTTTCCAACCTCTCTAATATTCCATCCAGTAATAAAGGATCACTCATCTAAAAAGGAAAGATGAAAAATGATAGTTAGAGTCTTGATATTAAAGCCACTAATCATAACCATTACCCACAGCTTTCGTTGAAGGCGTATGAAGACCTCCATGACAAGAAATAAAAGAAAAGGATATAAGGGATCTCCTTGGATCTAATGACCACGGTTGCTAAGAATTCAGACATAGGGCTAACCATTGACAGAAAAGAGCACTTGAAGATGAAAGACAAGATTTAATCCAGGAACGCCATGTATATCCAAAACCAAGACTGTCGAGAATATGATCCAAGTACTTCCAGCTTATAGAGTCAAAGGCTTTTTCAAAATCCACTTTAAATATGAGGAGTTGTTTGTTTCTTTTTTTGTGTCATTCTATGATTTCACTAAGAATAATAAGGGGTGGGCGCAAGAATTTGACGTCCAGCTATGAAGGCTGATTGCTCTTTACAACAATCTTATCAATCACTATAGCTAACCGGTTTGCTAAATTCTTGTCAATGATCTATAGTGAGGGTGCCATGAGCGATATAGACAAAAAATCATGATTGAAGAGTAAATTGTTAATCTTTAGTGATAGGTGAAGAAAGAGGAATTAGCTCCATGAGGCATTTCACTTGAGACAAAGAAGGAATTAATGAAATCGAACATGTCCTTCTGAATGATGTCCTAATATTCTTCACAATAGCAAAGGAGAAACCATCAGGACTATGAGCTTTACTACTCCCACAATCCTAAACGGCCTCCTTGATTTCCTCAAGAATCACCAATCTTTCAAGATAATCCCGATCTATGGTATTAAGGGTGTGAGAATAAGGAAGGTTAGGGAATAAAACCTGGGAGTCCTGGGCTTGGAATTTGTCTTTGTAAAATTAGAAGAATGCATCTTTGATCAAGATAGGGTCTGTAATCCAAATGCCTTCAACCATAATTCCATTGATCATTTGATTTCCGTTCGTAGCGTTCGCGCGTGCGCGCGCGCTGGTTCGCGGGTTTCGGCGTTCTTCGCGCGTCTCGCGCGTTCGATTCGCGATTTCGTCGCGTTCCAGCCGGTCGTTCGCGTCGCGGGGGTCGGTTCGCGGCGTCGGCGTCGGCCGGGTTCGGGCGGGTTCGGCGAGCGGCGTCTGTTCGTTTCCCGTCCCGTCGTCTTTTTCGTCGTTCGCTAGTCGTTCAACGTTCGTTCTCGGTCGCCGTTCCTCAGTTCGTTTCCTTCAGTCGTTCGTTCCGGGTCGGTTCTCTCCGCTCGTCCGTTCGTTCGTCGTTCTTCGGCTTCTTCGTTTCGTTCATTCGTACGCCATTTCGCGCCCGGTCGTTCGTACGGTCCTGTTCGTCGTTCTTCCGGCGTTCGCTTCAGTTCGCGTCCAGGGTCGTTCGTCGTTCGCAGTTTCCGCCGGGTTCGTCGGTCATTCGCGTCCGTTCGCAGTTCAGCGTCTTCGTTCCGTTCGTCCGTTCGCGTTCGTTCATGATTTCTCCCCTTTCGTCGTTTTCGCTTCGTCGTCGGTTCGTTTCTCTCGTACGAGTTCCTGTCGTCGTCGCTCTCTACGCCCGTTCGTTCGTCGTTCTCTTTCCCCCGTTCCGTCCTCGTTAGGGTCCGTTACGTTCGTTTTCAGTCCGCGTTCCGACGGTTCTTCGTTTTTCGCGGTCTCTTCGGCTTCCCCACATCGTTTTCGCCCTTTTCCCAGCGCTTCCAGTTATCGTTCTTTTTCGCACGCGCTAGTTTCGTTTCAGTTCGGTCGGATTTCCGTCTCGTCCGTCGTTCCGTTCAGCTCCTTCGTTCGCCGTCGGTTCTTCGTTTCGTCCGCAAGTTTCCCCCCCGTATCGCGTTCCTCGCGTTATTCGTTCATTTCGTCGTTCGGCCACCCACCCATCGTTTCGCGTTTTTTCCGTCGCTTCGATCTTCCCTCTCCCATTTCGTTCTCGTTCCCTTCGTCGGTTCTCGTTCCAGGTCTCACTTTCTCGTTCGATCTCCACCGTCTCGTCCTCGTTCCGTCTCGTCGTTCGTCGTTCCCGTTTCGGTTCGTTTCCGCCGTTTTCGCTGCACGGCTCGGTTCGTTCGCTTTCGTTCCCTCCTTTTTTTTTTATTTATTCTCCTATCGCGTTCCTCGCGTCTCTCCGCGCGTTCGTTTTCCCGCTCTTTCACGTTCGTTCGTTCTTCATCGTCGTTTCAGTCGACGTCGTTCAAGTCGGTCGCGCTGTTCCCGTCACCGTCCGATACGTCCCCGTTTCGATTTCCGGTCTTCGTCGTTCCGTTCGTCATTTCGTCGTCGTCGTCTTCGACAGTTCTGCCTTTCGATTTCCTCGTCGTTTTCCAGTTCGTTTCGGATTTCCATCGTTTCCTCGGTACGTTCTTCGCTTCGTTCAGTGCATTCACCGCGTTCGTTCCACCGTTCGCAGGCTTCGCAGTTCGTTCGCAAGGTCCGTCCGTTTCGTCGTTCCGCGTCCTGTCTTCGTTCGTTCGTCTCCGGTCATCGTCCGTGTCGCTTCAGTTCGCCGTTCGTTCCAGTTCCATATTCGTCTCGTCCGGGCGTTCCAGTTCCCGGATCTGCAATTTCCCTTCCTCCATCGCATTTACGAGCTTTCGGTTCGTCGTACGTTTCGTTTCGGTTCACTCTTCTTCTTTTCGCGGTTCCGTTCCTTCGTTCGGTTCGTTCGTTTTCCCTCTTCGCGTTCCGCGTCCTCCGTTCGTTTCCGTGTCGGTTCCCATTCGTTCGTCAGGTCGTCGGTTCGTTCCGTTTCGGTTTCACGGCGTTTCGCAGTCGTCCGTTCTCTTCGGTTCGTCAACGTTCCCTCGTTCCGTTCCGGATCGGGGTTCGGGACTTCTCGTCCGTTTCGCTTTCCACCCCCGTCGTTCGCCGCTTCTTCGTCCGTCTCGTTCGGTACGCCCAGTCTCGCGCCCCTCGCGTTCGTTCGCTTCGTTCCCGCCGTCGTTTTCGGTCGGCCGTTCGTTTCCGGAATTTCCAGTTCTCGTCCTCTTTCGAGGTCCTCCTTCGCGCGCCGTTCCGCGCGTTCGTCATTCTTTTCGTCGGCGAGTGCTTCGTGCGCGTTCGTCGTTCAGGCGTCGCCGGTCATTCGATCACGGTTTCGTCGTCGCTTCGCCTCCGTACTCCCGCTCCGTTCTTCTCATTCTGTCTCCGTTGCCGCACGCCGTCGATTCGGGCGTTCGGTCGGCTGCGTCGCGCTGCGTCGGCGCGCGGGTTCGTCGCGCGGACGTCGGTTGCACGCCTTCGTCGTTCTCGTTCGGTTCCGTCCTCTTCCAGGTCATCCCCGGTTTCGCCGCCAATTCGAGGGCCGTTCGGTCGCGCGCGTTCGGCGTTCGGCGGTCGACTCGGTTTCGCGGTTCGACTTTTCGGATCATCGCTGTCGTCGCGTTCTTCATTCGTTTTCCGCGCGTCTTCCCGCCTTCCGGTTCTCGCCCTCGCGACCCCGTCGTTCGCGTTCGTCGTCCGATTTCGATCGTTCGTTCGACCGTTCCCGTCTCGGTTCATTCGTTCGGCTTCCCTCGTTCGAGCTTCTGTTCCCTCGTTCAGCAGCCGTCGTTTCCATCGTTCTGTCCCGTTCGTCTCGTTCGTTGCCGTTGCGTTTCCTGCTCGTTCGCCGTCGCTCGCCGCTCGTTCCCGCTGTTCCCGCCAGTTCGTTCGTTCGGGTCGTCGTTTCCGCGTCCCGTCCTCCTCTCGTTCGTTTCTCTCTTACTTCCACCGTTTCGTTCTCGTTTCCAGTTTGATTTCGCCTTTTTTAATTGATTAGCCAATGAAAGAATTTTGAGTTTTCGTCCCCTTCGATATCCCATTTAACTCGAGCTTTTAGAATGAGGTCCATCGAAGAAAATTTATCAATGTCTTCGAGTTCATGGAGAAGCTTAAGACGATTCTCGATGTCAGAATGCGTAGTTGAACCTGCGTTAATTTTCTTTTCAATGGAGGATAATTCCTCAATAGCCATAGTTTTTTTGTTTCTGTCTAAAGACTTGTTGTTGTTGTTCAATTGCCGAATCTTAGATTTGAGGATGCGAAACTTATCATGACATTTAATAGGGAACCCAGTGTTATTGGAGTCAAGTAATTCCCATTCGGATTTGATGAGATCATCGAACCCATCTCTCAGTTACCAGGAGTTATACAATTTAAACGGAGATGGGCCAAAATAAATTTTTTCGACATGAAGGAGGATAGGGTTGTGATCCGACCATATCCTATCAAGAGCAGTAATACGAATGTCTGGGAGCAAATCAATCACATTTTCTGAAATAAAGAAACGATCGAGTTTACTAAGCTTAGTACCTGCTTTATTCATCCAAGTAAAACTATGATAATTGATTTGCATTGATTTTGATTGATACACTCTAACTCATGTACTAAATAGTTGTACAATATTTACACATGCTTTAACTGTAAGCTACACTTGATCTACATGATACAAACAACACATTAAGTATTCAACCATTGTGCATGTCTTTTATCATAGGCGAAAATAAGCAGAAGATATAAAAAAAATTTGTATAATAACAAGAAACACTTAACATTTCTGTTTATTAAAAAAAGTGTTTGACAAAAAATTATATCCACTTCCTCTTATTCAAAGTTGAAATAATCTCAAAAAAATGTTTGTCAGTATATCTTTTAACAAAACTATGTTTATCAATCGTGTTTTCTGAAAAAAGAAAAAAAAATGTTATGAACTAATATACCAAAATCTTAATTAACGTCTATGTCAACCCCGACATAGGCGGAAGAAACACGGGCATGCGACGAAGAATGATCAATCATAACACAAGATACAAGATAGAGAAAACTAAAATGCATTAATGAGTGTCATGATGATTATCCATCTCAAGTACAGACTTGAGTGAGGTCCCAATGAAGAACACAACAAATAGTCGCCTACAAAACCAAATGCCCACACAGGGGTCCATACAATCTTAGAACATTATCCTCAAGAAAACAATTCCATAACATACTTCAAAAAGCAAGACCTCTCAAACATGATCCATACAGGATACACTTAAAGTTTGCTATCACACATCTCAACCTTAACGATCATTCTCTTCACCTGAAAATGATACTCGAAAACGTCAACAATAATGTTGGTGAGCTCGTAGGTTTGATTTAAAACCCAGTCGTTGTGCCAATATTTTCAACAATGGACAATTGTGCAATATGACAGTGAATATATGCAAACAAACCCATGACTTAGCATCCCCGCTAATCATGTACCATGACCTAGCATCCCCGCTAGTCATCAAACCAGCATATACCAATGCTCTTGGAGTCGCAACTCCGAATGTCACTTACGCACCTAAGGGCCTACCAGCTGGAGCAATTACTTAGGGCAGGACCACCACAAGACATAGCAAATCCTTGCTAATCACATACATTGCCGTGCATCTCGATGCATGCAAGTACAATCAAACCACATAATATTCACATAGCAGTCATAAGCACATAAATTGTCCCAAAAACAAAACCACATTTCGCATAGAAAGAAAACACATTCAAAACACATTTGCGTATCATTTTCCCCCAACAAAAAAGATTTAAAAGTGGGACTACGAGAACTCACCTCAAGCAAAGGTGTCTAGCCGCAAACTCAATATCACACAAGCAAATGCAACGACGCCCGAACACGACCTAGTCCAATTAATGTTCCATTTTAATCATTCATTTCCAAAACAGTTTTCAGGTTTGATGCATAGAGGTTAGACGCATGTTGTACGGTTATCTTTAACGTTTTAGTGGTGTGATGGTTGACGACTTAACTTCAAACGATACCATATCCCAACTCATATCTCGGTATAATATACTTATACTATTTAAGTAAAATAGATAAGTAAGTAAATTCTTATAATAAATACTTATAAATATACTTCGATATGTCTATTCGGTACACCTAGTTACCATAAATATATCATTTATAGTATACGAAATGAAACGTTTATTTACGTTAAACATTTTAGAAAAATTTCAAAAAAATATACTTTTCGTCTTTTAGTCGATTTATTAAAATAATATAATAATAATATTTTATTATTAAATTGAAAATCCCCTTTTGAGTAAAAACTCTAAGTATAGACTTTTCACAAAATTTCGACATGACCCGTACGTCTATATAACGTTTTCCAAGGTTTTTAAACCTTAATTTCAACTATTTTTCACCATTTCACCATGTTTCGATACAAACCTCAAAATCGTATTTCGCCACGTTTATCAAATCACCTTTCCCAAAACGACTTTTAATAACATTTCATAAGTACATTTCACTTTCTAAAAGTCCGTTAAAACTGTCAAAACGACTAGTTAACGCTTATTGGGTTTTAAGGCCCAATAAGGATCTATTAAGAGTTTTACATATCCAAAATATATTTTAAGCCCGATACTGAAGCTCATTAGTATATATAAGTCTAATTCGATAAGTAACAAAGTAACACGAACCACAATAAGCACACAATAAGCCACGTCTCATTGATGCTTATTGGGTCGTGAGCCCAATAGCTCCAAAACTAATTTCATAAGCTTAAAAAAATAAGCTAATAAGCTATATAGTATATTCGGTTATCACCATAAGCTAAAAAATAGTCCACAAAAATACGACATTGGTTGAGTTGATAGATTGTGTGGTTAGGATGGGTTATAAATGTAGCAGTTTTTTTGGAATATTTTTGTAGTAATTAGTAATTTGGGTTGTTAATTTTTATATGGGAAGGTGTGGTTAATGGGAGGTTGAAGGGTAGGTGTTGAAATGTTATAAATGGGAGATAGTAATTATTTTGAGTTATTAGGGTTTTGGAATTGTATTATTTGTTGATTTGAAAGGTTTGTGATTATAAATTATATAATATTTTGATTTTAAATAAATTATAAGATTTTTATTAGAAATGGAGTATAGTGTTGAGTATAAATAAAGTATAATATATTAGGGTGTTTTTAGTTGTTTTAGTTGGTTTGATTTAGTTTCTTATTAAATATTTGATTATGTTTATGTAATTTGTTAATTGTTATTTGGTTTTTTTTTGTGTTTTGGTTATTTTTTATTTTTGTGGGGGGTGAAAAAGTCGAGAACGAACGCGAACCGACTACCCAAACTAAGTTTTAAAAACCAATACCCGACACTAGAATCACCCTAGGCTCCATAACTTCAAGTTAAAATAAAAAATGTATGGTTGGATAGGGTGTTTGAGTTCGGCTGCCGAGATCCAAAGGAAAGAGAGAATGAAACAATTTTGATATAAATTAAAATGAAATGTGGTGATTTAGAGTGAATACAAAATATGTGGTACCATGCAGAGTACATTGGTGCTAAGAATATATGCCACTGTGTCCCCTCGGGCTTTTGTCTATAGGACCGGCCGATAGGAATCCGACAGGCTTGGGGTGGCATTCTTTCGGGCGGGTTCAAGTTATGTCTTTTTTCAGTGATAAAAAAGTTTTTTCCCAGTAAGTTACTTAGCATGTTTATTATCTTAGAAAGAAATTCTTTTTCAATAAATGAAAGTATTTACACGATATAGATTTCCACGTTATACTTCCCAAAACCTCGTTTGAAATATTTACGACGTTGTCGGGACTATTTTTCGCATTTCCTCATAATTCACGGGCCATTCCAACCTGAAGCATAAATAACATAATAATACCACTCAAAAGAGATTATTATACATAATAAACCATCAATATCTCAATCACAATTAATTTACCCACCTGTCAACATGGTACAATATTCTAATAAAACTAACAATCGTTTAATATTAAAGGACTAATATTAGAATAATTCAAACACTATATAAAACAGAAAGGCAATTACATTCTAATCCCCACTAAAAAGAATTTTTGGTACAGCACTGAAACAGATGCGATACTTAAGTTTCATCTATCTTCACTGGTCTCATGTGAATTCAGGTCCACTTTCAAATTCCACCGCATCCGTGACATCCAATTCCTACCCGCTTCAGACTTCTTGAACTCTCGTTCCAAGATTTCCATAGGATCTCTACAAAATTAACTTAGCAATAACTCTGATCTCATCCAAAGGCACTTGCAGTGTTGGATTTAGCCAAACACTTCTAAGATTCGACACGCTGGGGAACGTGTCATGAAACACTAGTAGAGCAGTCCTCAGGTAAATCTAACCTATAGGCCACTTGGGCCTACCTTCTCGAGTGATCGCGAAAAGTCCAACAAATCTGTGCTGAGGTTTTCCCCTTCTTGCCCAAAGTGAAAACCAACACACCTTTCCAAGCGAACTTTGGAGTAAGACATAGTCACCTACACTGAACTCTAAAGGCTTCTCCTCTTATCGGCATAACTTTTATGGTGATCACGCGCAGCCTTAAGTCTATCCTTAATCTGCGAGATCTTCTTAGCGGTTTCTTGCACTAACTCAGGCCCTATCAAATGCCCTTCTCTGACTTTTGCCCACATAATCGCTGAGTGACACTTTCTACCATACAAGGCTTCAAATGGTGCACACCGCACACTAGAATGATAACTATTGTTATATGAAAACTCAACCAATGAAAGATGAACATCCCAACTTCCCTCGAAGTCTAGGACGCATGCCCTCAGCATGTCTTCCAAGGTTTAGATTGTATGCTCACTTTGACCGTCGGTTTGAGGGTGATAAGCCGTACTCTTGTCTAAACGAATTCTTAATGTCTCTTGCATTGACTGTCAAAACCTCGATGTGAAACGACTATGACGATCTGATATGATCGAGATCGGCACACCATGTCTAGCTTCAATCTCATTCAGGTACAACCTAGCAAATCTATCCATCTTATAATCTTCACGCATAGGTAGAAAATAAGCAGACTTAGTCAATCGGTCCACAATGACCTAGATTGTGTCATGCCCACTACCAGTCCTTGGTAACTTAGTCACAAAATCCATTGTTATCCCTTCCCATTTCCATTTGAGAATCTTAGGTTGCTGCAGTAAGCCAGATGGCCTCTGATGTTCAGCCTTAACCTTTAAACAAGTCAAGCACTTACTAACATAAACAGCTACATCCTTCTTCATTTCGGGCCACCAATACCTATCTCCAAGGTCATAATACATCTTATCAGCTCCTGGGTGTACAGATTACTTTGACTTATGGGCTTTATCCATCATCAGGGTTCTCACATCACCCTTTAAAGAAACCCATATTCGATTTAGGTAGTACAACGCTCCATCACTCCTATGCTCTATCATCTCATCTAGCCCTCTCTACAATCCTGCAGACTCATTAGATGCCTCATTCTGAGCCGCTAGTATCCTATCCTTAATACTCGACTAAAAGGTCATATTCATAGCTCGAACTCTCTTAGGTTTCACTCTCTCTTTCCAGCTTAGTGCATCAGTTACTACATTCGCCTTACTAGGGTGGTAGCGAATTTCACAGTCAAAATCACTAAAAAGCTCTATCCAGCGATGTTGTCCCATGTTCAGTTCCTTCTGTCTAAAGATATGTCGGAGACTCTTATGATCAGTATATATGACACTCTTTGTCCCATACAATTAATGTCTCCAAATCTTAAGTGCAAACACAACCGCACCCAGTTCTAAATCATGGGTGGTGTAATTCTTCTTATGGATTTTCAACTGTCTAGATGCATAAGCTTTCACCTTACCTCTTTGCATCAACACACAACCTAATCCTGAGCCAGACACATTACAATACACTACAAAGTCTTTTGGACCATCAGGGAGAGCTAGAACAAGTGCATTACACAACTTATCCTTTAAAGTTTGAAATGCATTTTCTTGCTCCTCGCCCCAATCGTAGGTCTTACTTTTCTGAGTCAAGACAGTAAGTGGCTTAGCTATTTTAGAAAAGTTTTCAATGAATCTACGGTAATACCCTGCCAATCTTAAGAATGAACGAACTTCAGACGGAGTTCTTAGGGCTTCCCAATCCCTAATAGCTTTAATCTTACTAGGGTCTACATGAATACCATCTCCATTAATCACATGCCCAAGAAGTTGTACTTCTCGCAACCAGAACTCACACTTGGAAAATTTAGCATACAGTTTCTCTTCCTTGAGCAATTATAAGATTAACCCTAAGTGCACTTCATGCTCTTCCCGGGTCTTAGAGTAAATCAAGATATCAACAATGAACACTATCACAAACTTGTCTAGATAGGGCCTACATACTCGGTTCATTAGATCCATAAATACCGTTGGTGCATTAGTCAGACCAAAGGGCATTACTATGAACTTGAAATGTCCATAATGAGTCCTAAATGTGGTCTTTGGAATGCCATCCTCATGCACTCTCAGCTGATGGTATCCGGACCTAAGGTCTTTCTTAGAGAAGTACTATGATCCTTGAAGTTGGTCAAATAAGTCGTCAATCCTAGGGAGTGGATAACGGTTCTTAATGGTCAACTTATTTAGTTCTCTATAATCAATACACATCCCAAAGGAACCATCCTTCTTTTTAACAAATAATACCGGTGCTCCCTAAGGCGACAAGCTTGGTCGAATGAAACCTTTGTCCTGGTGTTCTTTGAGTTGACCCGACAACTTCTCCATTTCCAAAGGTGTCAATAGATAGGGAGATTTCGCGACCGGTATTGCTCCAAGGACTAACTCAAACTGAAATTTGATTTCCCAAATAGGGGGTAATCCTGACAGGTCATCCGGAAACACTTCGGGAAAATCTCTCACCACTACCATCTCTTCTTGTTTCTGTTCCTTTGCACTCATTAAATGTCTCGCTTTCTCTTTCGGTCCTTTCTCCAGCACGTTTAGTACCTTGCCGTTAGTAGAGGTATTCTAACTACCTTCTCGTGAAAAATTATCTCAGCCTTATGGTTGGACAACAATCTATTCCATGATTCACATCGAAAAAAAAAAAAAAAAAAAAAAAAAAAAAAAAAAAAAAAAAAAAATAAAAAAAAAAAAAAAAAAAAAAAAAATAAAAAAAAAAAAAAAATCTCCCGATCCAAACAATATAAAATTATATCTCAATCATGGGACCTGTCTATTTTAGTTTGTACCCTTAATGTCTATATTCAATCTCTACTAGCTACCCGCTAGCTATCTCAATCTCATAACTGAATCCTAAGTCACTGGGCTCTATGCCTAACAAAGGTATGAAAGTAGTGGAAACAAAACTATAGTCGGCACCAGAGTCAAATAAGGTAGTGGCATAATGATCGTTTAGAGTAAACGTACCCGTCACGATGTTCGGGTCCTATCGAGCCTCCTCTGCTCCCAACATGAATGCCCTTCCTCTTACCTGGTTCCATTGGTTTCTACGACCCTGGCCTCATTATTAGCTAAAGCTTGGTTTGGACGGTTCCCTCTCGGCCCTTGTGCTCGATTCAACCTAGGACAAGCTGACTTGTAGTGATCGGTACTTCCACATTCATAGTATGCTCCACGAACAGCTGCGGGGTTTCTCGCATTCATAGGGTTTACATTCCTAGGCACAACTCTACAATCCTTGGCAAAATGACTTGGGCGGTTACAATTGAAACATGTGCGACAAGGCACCATAGGTGGATGGTAAGTGTTACAGGTGGTACACTTGGGTACCGTACTCATGTTCTCTCTCCCGACAGGGTTGGTGGCTATAGCAAAGGCATTTCCAGTCCTAGTCCTTTTGTTGTCATCTTTTACATTCCTATCCTTGCTAGGTTCTCCTCTATTTCCTCTATTCTCATGGTTCTTTTTGATGGATCCATTCCTAAAGGCTTCATCAGTCAGCGTGCCATAATATATAGCATAACTTAATATAATATGATACCCATAATACGGTCCTAAGGTGTCAACATCGATTTGTGTAAACGATAATATTAAATACGCGTGAGTCGTGATACATTTATTGTCACACCCCGCCAAGGTGGAAACGCGAGGCGTAACGAGAATGGATATCATCACAACACAATGGTGTCTACTATAAAGAAATT
>BQNB010112754.1:0-22087 GCA_026074375.1 Tanacetum coccineum | reverse complement strand
ATCAAATAAAATGTAATCGTTTGTTTTCTGATTCATAGTTTAGGTTGTTTAATTACTGTATTTCAGATAGCACTCGTTTGAGGACTATCTTCTCTTATGTATGTTTGGATAGCACCCAGTTGGGGACTATTATGCTTTACTTGTTAATAAAAGGCTGAGTTTGGCTATTGAGTGTTCCTAGATATCATTTTTAACAGGTTCGATAGTTAAAAGATCAATGGAAGCCTGCAAGTACACTGATACACAGCAGTTCCAACCAATTTATATAAAAATGGGTAATTTTGAGTTGGGTTTTATCTCAAACGGGTGAAATGTTTACGTAAAAAGGAAATATCAGAACTATCCAAAAGTTTGTTTCTAATGCATACACCTTATTAAATCACGTCCTAGAAAATTTCAGATTATTCTTCCACCCGTTGCTTACACCGACCGAGTTATCCTTTATCACCACCCTCTGTAACAATAATCATTGCACAAGGTGCCCATTTTTGCAATAATATTGTTTTTGTAATCATAGGTAACGCTTTACCTTTTGTAAAGAATTAAAAAAAATGGATGAAACAGTTCCTAAAAAAGATTCATACAACCTCTTAAAAACATTTATTAGTCAAGCTTTGGGTAGTATTACCTGAGCAGAAACCATTGGACGAGTGAGTACCGAAACATCAGGAGAACCATAATCGAGCCACACATACCTTAAAGATTGATTTATGCTAAACACAAAACTGGTAATTGCTTGCTCGTTAAAGGGACAACCATTCAATTTTAGCTTTCTTAGTTTTGGGCAACCTTTCAATAGCTCCAGAAGTCCTACATCAGATTCTCCCGTATTACTTAGAGACAAATGTCTTAGATTATGACCATGCTCCCCAACGTATCCTAAACCCACATCCGTTAATCCACCAACACAAAGACGGATATCTAGCCTTTCAAGTTTTCTGCAACCCATTAGCATATCTCGGACCCCCTTGTCTAGCGGTAAATCTGTTATACCGTCTTCCTCACCCAAAAATATACGGAAATCACGCAGATTCTTCAAATGAGTTCCTACACACTCGAGAGCTTCATTTGAAATATCATAGATATTTACGCTTATATAAACCAAATTAGGACAACCTTGTGCCAGAGCTACGAGTCCCGTGTGAGTCACAACCTTGTGCCACAGCTATAAGTCCCTTTTGAGTCACCGGCCCATGATGGGTCAGTTTGCGCAATTTCTTGCAAAACTGACCAATAACTTTCAATCCCTTGTCTTTACATATATCCTTCATTTGTAGAACTTCCAAATTGGGACACTTGTTTAAAAAGTAACATTGGCAATTTGATTTAATATCTACACATCTGAGTTCCAATTCCTGTAGCTGACTGAGATAAGGGCGTAGAAAAGGGAATGAAGCTTTTGTGAAATCCTCAATACGTAAACCACGAATATTCGGGCGGAATTCAAAACCACTATAGTCCTCATCTTTATCAACAACCCCATAGCCAAAACAGTCGAGCTTCTTAGCATGCTTAAAGACTTGTTTGAAATGAATTAAATAATACGCAAAAGGGTTGAGAGATGTACTAAAGCAGTGCAAATAAAACATTTCTTTGCACGAAGTGTAACATCCTCAATATCATAACAATCAAACGGGTATTCAAAATCTAACGACTCCATAACCTTGTTACACAAAGCCATCTCATGTAACCATTTCCCGTTTGTCGTGTGATCATTTTCTATTTCATTATGTTGTAAACGCAAACTTCTCAAATCAATACAACACCTAGCAATATCCTCTAAACCATCCTCTGAAAAGAATTTACACCTTCAAATCTCTAAACTCCTTAAACTACCACCTAGAGTTGCCGCCAAGAGCTGGAGATCAGAAGCAGATACAACCATGTTCCGGATAGATAGTGATTTCAAACTCTCAAACTTAACAGCTATCTCTAGAATCCATGGGGTGACAGGAATACTACATTTTTCACCAGTATATCGTCCATATGAATAAGACTTAGTGTTAGGGACTCGATATTAGGGAATCTTAAACTTAAACATTTCGGGTCAGGGGAGAAATGAACGTGGACAGTAAGGTGTTTACGCGTTTTAGAAAAAAATATCAAAAAACTTGTTGGAGACTAATGAAACAGAATTAAGATCATCATTGTCTTGTATGTAAGGAATTACACAATCTAACACTAACTCCAACATATTTAAAAAAAATAAATGAGAAACAAGAAGAACGAGTCCTTGTGGTTTTCGTTGTGGTTTTTCATCTTTATCACAAGTATTTTTCATCTTTATCACAAAACTTTCATATGTAAGGAATTACACAAGTATTTTTCATCTTTATCACAAAACTTTCATCCAAAACAATCACAACCACAATACTTTAACATACCACAACATCACAATCACGAGTCTTGGAAACAACAACAATCACAATTCAAGGAACGAACCACAACCACCAACCACAAGAAAAAACCTGAACAATTGTTCGTGAGGAAAATGATGCGAAAAGATCCACCACACCCACGGTGGATTTGGATGCGGACGACGAGGAAGAGCAGAGCCGTCAGGTTCAACGTTGGACACGCGAGAAAGAAAAGTTGCTATGCGAGTGTTGGGTTTAAGTTTCCGAGAACAACCAAATCGGAGCCGGCCGAAGCGAGGACTCGTTTTGAGGGCAGATTACGGACGATTTCAACCAAGGTACATATAGTACCAAGAATATGATCACGGGTAAATGGTCTAGATTAAACGGTGATTGCCAAAAGTTTAACGCTATTTACAAACATTTACAAGGTAAAAATGGGAAAAATGAGGTTGATCAAATAGAGGTGCAAAGACCAATTTTATTGCTCAGTCAAAGGGGAGAAAGTTTATGCTAGAACACGTGCGGCGTGTCTTAAAAAAAACACCCCAAATGGGATGCGTTGGACCCCTTGATTCGGATGATCACACCGAACTATTCGGTCGTGATGAGAGACCTCGTCCCGCTCGCAAACCTCGACCCACAAAAAAACCCAAATCGAAAACGATGGAGAGCAGCAGGGGAATTCCATCATTCGAGACTATAATCGGAGTCTTTATCTGGAATTATAAGATGTCAAAATGCAGCACTCTCATCTGCATACGAGGCGAAAAAAGCGAAAGAACTGGCATACATGGAGTGTAAATGATTAGGATACTTTAGTTGGCAACATGGGCCACATTAATAAGCCCACTCAAAATTTTGGCTTGATAGATTTAATCATGATACTTTAGTTGGCAACATAGGCCACATTAATAAGCCCACACAAAGCCGGTAGCCCAATATAGTCAAATGTTTGTGTCATAGTATATAGTAACACAAAGCCGGTAGCCCAATATAGTCAAATGTTTGTGTCATAGTATATAGTAAAATAAAATAACTTTTATATTCAACTGATTCGTCAAACACTTTAATTAAAATAAAAGTATCAGCTTATAATATAAGCCTAAGCTCCACCTTATCATATGAAAATCAGTTTCAACTCAAGCTAATTCCGCAGAACACACCCAATGTAGATTTTTGTAAAATAACTCAAATTATTTCTAGTGAGAGTACCGGCAAATGTGACTAACAAAGTAAGTGAGTGTAGATTGTTATATACATTTAAACTTTGTTTATTAAATTTGTTATTCTAAAAGCTATTTGTTTTTTAATAACATTTCATGTTTGATATACCATGATGTTTATTTATCTCTTGTTGGTCTAGTACAATGATAGTAAAGTTTCAAAAGCAATACTTGTTGGAATCAGGCGTAAGACCACCCGACGCCATCCTAAGCAACATGGTAGCCGGCCCATTGCACTTAAATCGTCCTAACGTCCCGTACCATTTTCAACTAGATTAAATAACAGCAGTAGTAAGATGAAAACTTGATACAGTATTACAAATATATGAAAATGCCACACAATGCTGCAACAACATTGCTACACATACTGCACAATGAAATGTGTCAAAACTCAGATATACATAAGCTGGCCTTTACATGTTAAATTTCCACAATCAGGTGTCTATTTCTACGTATCCCTCAAACAGTTTCTGTGTACACATATAGGAGCTCAAACAGATCAGCAGCACAAACTATAGCAGGAGCCATGAGTTGCTCGCTTGTCAGACAACAAAGTCAAGTTAGAAGGCATAGCTGCAGGGCCTCACTGCTAGCTTCTTTTACGTCCTGCCAATTATTAGTAGGTTGAACTCAGTATCTTCAGCGAAAGAAAACTTGCATACTGCTTAGGTTATGATAGGAAGTAGTGTTACTTACCAAAGGTGATCAACTTGTTCAGGTTGACAATCGAGAAGTGCGTCTATTACGTCATCTGAGGTTTCTTTCTCTGGTTCAACTTCATAGGTTGACAGCAAACGTCTCTGCAATAATTACTAATCATCAGGAAAAAAGTGGTCAAAAGTACAACTTAAACACACCCAAGCAGGAAAAAAATCACTAAAAGAAAATCTCCCACTCATTGTGGAATGATGACTGTGATCAATTAGCCAGTGGTATAACATGATGTCATGCTGGTTTCTTAGGGTGTGTGTGTTTCCTAAACTGTAAGGTTATCAAACTAAGTTAAGCAATCTTACATGATCCTCAAAAGCAGGGCTGGTCAAGTTGATGGAGAGGTTTCTCATTAGCAGCAATACCTGAAAAAGGGCGAATGGAATAAGGACCAAATCAGCAACAATGCATAGAATAGGGAGAATAGATTCTATCATATTAGCAGTAGAGGCTATAAGTTTACATAACATACTGTTTCAACATCAATCGGGTCCATCTTCTTCAGTTTCTGTAAGTGGCCACTGGTGTATGGATCAAAGACACTACCAATAAAGCCATATACTTGAGCAAAGTCGGGAAGAACTGCAGAAATGAAAAAAGAACAGCATAAATCTTCGGAAGAAAAGATGGACATTCACATGGAAAAGAAAAGGAATTATGATCTGGTCCGACAATGATGAAAGCATGTTATACCAATCACAAGAAAGACCATGTGATGAAATTCAACATTCCATAGACTCTCCTGGTCAAGGGGTGGAGAAACGCAGATAACTGAGCAATATAAGTCAACCACTTACCTCTTAGTTGAAGCCCATGTGACCTTTGTTCATTTGTTTCGCTTGATGGTTGTGTTTTGAGAAGAGTCTCATTACTGCCGCAAGAGTTATTAGTTGCTGGTTGGCCAGCGGATACCGTATCATCTGTAATGTAAAGAAATCAAGATAGTAAATATCAAGAACGGGATACAAGCAAAAACACTAAATAACAGATACTGTCATACAACGTTACAATGAGCATATCAACCCATATGAATTATTTACCTTTTACCACATAAGGATTATGGATTTGAGAAGCAGCTGCACCGGAGTTTTTCACAAGTTTAGAAGAATTTGTCCCTAGTATATAGCCAGGTTCACTCTGAGCATTTGAGGTTTGAAAAGATGACGTAACTTGTGAAACCACTGGAACTGTCGATTGTAAAATAATAAACTTTCAGTCAGTAATGAAGATTATAACTAGTGGAACTGTGGAAGTAATAGCATTGTTTCACAGACCATTTTTTGCAGCCTTTTGCGGATACGGATGAGCAGCTTTCCTTTTCGGTCGAGGGGGAGGTAGATGTTCATTAGCACCACTTTTTTGGACCTTTAAAAAGTACTTCTGGGCATGACTACGAATCTGCAAAGGTTGTTTTCCATTTGTCACGTATACTTATTAATTTGATGACACGTCCTTAAACATGGGAATAAAACAAAGCTTGACATGATAATGTAGAAGTGTAGATCAAATTAGAAGTTGAATTCTTCTAATACGAACAAGAAGCTAATGCATAACTACTGGAGTAAAAAAAATTGCACATAATGTACCTGAATGACAGTCTTTGAACCTATAAAAGCTTCAATTTTCTTCCAATCACGATCAAAGCTGTATATCAAAAGAATCAAACAATGATCAGGTAACTAATTAGGATAATCTATCAACTGGAGGCACTAATGTCTAATCCCATGTAGAGAAAAATGTAATCAAGCATATGGAAATACGAATAGACCTCAAACGTAGCATCTGGTTACTAGCCGGGGCCTTTTGTGATCCAAATAGGACGGATGTTCACTATTGTGCCCACTCCAAGCCTTGTTTGAATACAACTATCTATTCTTAGGTCAAGAGTCTCTAGAAAGAGTTAAGAGAGATATGTCCTAAGTCCAACTGAATTGAAAGAAAACAAGGACTTTATGGAGTTTAAATTTGGGAAAAAAAGATTAAATAAAATCGAGATTAGAACAAAAGCTGGAAACAGCAAGATGGCTAGTAATCAATAGCTCACCCCAGATCCATTCCACATCAAGTGTTGTAATATCAAACATCCTGAGTATTTTAAAACATCTCCCTGAGTACCCTTACATTTCTAATAAGTCCGACACACATGTGCCTTCTCACTTAGTGGTATTACTGTGTGCGTCTTAGGGATGCAACATATATTAGTAGCAAAAACAAGCACCCTCCGTCCCAAATTAAATGTCCAATTTCAATTTGCATACGATTTAAGAAAAGTGGGACTACGACCCTATGCACCAATAAAACTTCATCTTTATCTTAAAAAATACATATTAATTGGTTAAAAATTTAAAAAGTAGACACTCATTTCTTTTTCGGTTAACCATGGTCTCCAACCTTTTGGCCGACCGATTTAAGCCCCACAGTGTCTGTTTACACCAAGCAGGGTTTGAAGTTGCAACCTCCGACACTTCGGTGATGATAGTCACAAGCCCCTTTACCAACTCGGCCACCCCTGGTTTTCAAAACGCACACATCTTAATAAAAGTAGAAGCGTCACATTTTGTAGCAATGAAATGTCATCTTTTAACTTTCAAAGACTTTTTTTTTTTTTTTTGGGGTAAAGGGTTTCCCGGCAAAAAGAACTTTCAAAGACTCTTTGAATATGAAACCGGACATTTATCTTGGTACAAACGAAAACAAAAAGACGGGTATTTAATTTGGGACGGAGGAAGTAACAAAAACATCAAACACAACCACATCCACATATAATTGCAATTATATTGGGCTTATTTGATTTCGGGTTTATGTTTCATTTATTTTGAAAGTTTCCGACTCCATTATGGCATAATAAACTTATTAAGCCTAAAAGTTTCAAAATAAGCCACAAAAAGTGGGCGTATGAAACATAAGGCCAAACCCAAATAAGCCATAAGCCGAAACAAAGACCCCCGAAGACAACAACATCCACATATAATTGCTAGGTATATCAGAACAAAATGTAATTAGTGATTTAAGGTTGAGGAAAATCCTTAATGCTCCTAGTAACAACAAATAAACATAAAAAGTAAGAAAAGCACTAACAGTTGGAGAGCTTCAAGGAACTTGTCATGTTCAGGATCAGTCCAGCTTTCTCTTGACTTTGAAATCGTGTATGGTTTTCTCGTCTTCTTAGAACCATCATCAATGGTGGTGGTGGGTCCCACATTAGGAATAACAACAGGCATGCCGGAATTATCTGAGGAGGAGGAGTAGAACCCTCCTCCTGTTGTTGGTGGATTTAGCGATACCATGTTTGTGTCTGTCTGTCTGTGTTTTTTTATTTTTTTAAAAAGGTAAAAGAGGAAAGTATGCAAATTTATATATGTGGTTTTCAAAACATGTTTTTGCTGTAACTATAAGTCATTGGAGAGGAGTTGAGTGGCTGTTATTAATCCCTCATTTTGTTTTATTCATTTTTGTTTGCTTATTTAATGCCTTAATGAAATGATACTTTTTACTTTATGTGGTAAGAGCTAGGGTGTAATTAGGGGTGTCAAACGGGTTATCGGGTCGGGTTTGAGGCTTATCGGGTCGGGTCTATCGGGTTTTGAAAAAATAAAAACTAACCCGTAACCCGACCCGATAAGGTATCGGGTTATCGGGTTGCGGGTCTATCGGGTTGCGGGTTGTCGGATCGGGTCTATCGGGTTATCGGGTTACATGCTATTATCATCCCACAATTTACTTCATATACTAAAATAACATTTAAATTAAAACTAACTTAAACATTGAATTAATATAGCAACACTATCTTGTTGATCACAGTATACAACGAAAGAAAGCAAGTAGATCAATTAAAATAGGCATGTAGTTTTTGGGCAGTAGGCATGTATTAACATACATAAGCATTGAAACAAAAAAAACGAGAACTGATGCAAACATGCTAAACACCATAACCAAATTCGAAGATACAGTTTGTCATATTTTGTAAGGAAAGCTTAGCAATTAACAACTATGACTAATACACAAGACAAAAGATATTTAGTTCAAAAGTACTAGAATTTTTAATAGGTCATTATAGCTTATCGAGTTTATCGGGTCAACCCGATAACCCGATAACAACTTAATTAGGACCCTAACCCGACCCTATTAGGCTATCGGGTTTATCGGGTTGACCCGATAAACCCGATAAGCTAAGTTTGACCCGAATCAACCCGACCCTATAAGGCTTTATCGGGTTCGGGTCGGGTTCGGGTCGACTCATTTGACACCCCTAGGTGTAATAGAGGAGCTCGAGCTTCACGGGGTTTGAGTTTGGCTCGAAAAATATAATGTAAGTTTGAGCTTGTCTTGATAGCTTGATTAGCTTTAATCATAAAGGCTTGAGCTCGGCTTAAAAAGCTTGAATTTATACATAAACATTATTTCGATGGTTAAATTCATCAATAAATTTAAAAAAATACGCAATAAGCATAAGAGAAAAGAACTTATACAAAACATTTTAAATTGTCTTTACACAAATATTTACTTATTATACCAATATTAATGTTAACATTGAAGTTTTTTATATAAATATATATATGTTCTTGAAGACTCGGAAAGCTCGATAAAAGCTTGACTTGATCGAGTCAAGCTCGAGCTCGAGTTGCTAGATAAAAGTTTGGCTTGTTTGCACTCCTAGTAAAAGTATTAGTTGCCATTTGGTATCGTCTGTGTGGTGTGGTGGTAACGTGCCGTCTTCAACACTTTTTTCTCATAACATTACAATTCACCCCAATATCAGAAACACCCCTCTTTTATTTCTGGTGCTAGCACCTGCCTCACACATAACTCATTAAAACACAAATACAAAAAAAAATACGGAACTATTGGGCTGTCGGGGCAGCGCCGAAATCGCCACCTTCGGTGTGGCCCCTGCGTTTTCTGCCGCGTTTTAGGGTCGGCGCCACCCAAAAACGTATACCTTGTAGTCGAAGAAAAAATATAGGTCGTTTCCTTTTGTTTCACAAATATTTTTATTGTATCTTGATGTGGTTCTAAGTTTTTGTAAATAAAACATGTATTACCTTGTGGAATATAGTGAAACACGTTTTTTTTTTTTGAACGGCAACTTTATTAGAACCCTCTAGCAAGAAACTAGAGCAACATTACAAAGGAATCAAATACGGGTGCTGAAGCCAGCTATCCCAACTAAACAAGTTTTTACATCTAGCTGAACACCAATTAAAAGAACGAGAAACAATATCATCAAAGAGAACATCACGCCTAGGAGATTTGTCCGTAAAGAGCAAGTGGTTTCGAAAGTTCCATAAACTCCACCATAAAACATAAAAAACTCCTTCCAAAAGCCCTTTAATTTTAGAACCCAACCTTAAAGACTTGAGCCACGAAAGCCATTCTGAATACGACCCTACATGCGTCCAAAAAATATTCCACCAACGGCAAATAAGGCGAGACACATCCATGGCCACTTCACAGCTGAAAAAAATATGAGATGCGTCTTCATGTGCAACCCCACATATCGGACATAGCGTAGATAAAACATGAACTCCTCCATTGACAAGATTCAACCGAGTGGGTAAACGATCAAGGTGGAGTTTCCAAGCGAACACATTAACCTTAATAGGGATGGACTTAATCCATCTGGTAGCTACTTCCTCTTTAGGAAGAAAAAATTCATCTAAAAGATTTTGAGCATCCTTAACTCGAAAAATTCCGTCCCCATTTAAATCTCACACCCGTCGATCGATAGAATCAGACAAGATAACTGAACCTAATAGATCTTGAAGTGCCTCGAGTTGTTATAATTCGAACACAACGAACGGACCGCCTTGAGAGAAATAGTAAGTAGAACCTTGCAATTTTTCTGCCACAGAACATTTTTTATTGTTTTCCAGAGCAAACAACCACGGAAAAAGAGAACAAAACTGAGTATCTCCATTCCAGACGTCATTCCAAAAACTAGTATGAATACCAAACCCCGCTCGAATTTTACAATAAGAAATAAGATTCACACCTATATTCTTAAGGGAATGAATTTCACGGATAATAGTGTTCTAAGTCGAAGATTTAAAAGGAGAGGTCACCTGAATGTTAGAACCATGCATGGCAGAGATGAACCGGTACCATAGAGAATTGTCGTGAGAAATAAAACGCCACACCCACTTGAATAAGAGAGCCCTATTAGACGTCGAAGAAACTAGAAACACCTAAGACCTCCATGTTTTTTCTAAAGCAAGAACCTTCGACCAGTTTGACACGCATGGAAATCTTTCTTTCATCTCCTTGCACACCATTAAAAAAGTTCCTACGAAGAGATTCCAGCAGATTCAATATGGACTTTGGCACCTTATACAAAGACTTACTATAAATTGGCGTAGAGCCTAAAACCGATTTAAGTAACGTGAGGCGACCCCCAATAGAAAGAGTATTGATCTTCCACTCGATAGAACAGGAACTTAACGCTTTGAGGATCGTTTCATTCCACACTTTTAAGCCTGTCGCCATATTGCCTCCTACCATGACCCCTAAATACTTAAACGGAGTTTTCATAACAGAACAACCAATGTTCAAAGCCGCTGAATACACGGTCGCAGAATCAACTCCTACCCCGAGGAGTTGACTTTTCGAGAGGTTAATCTTCAGACCTGACGATAAAGAGAAACAATGGAGAATTTGCATGATGCCCCTTAAATTATCATTAGACAATTCTCCAATGAACACCGCGTCGTCTGCGTAGAAAAGATGTGAGATTATAAGAGACGAATCAATCTTAATACCTGAGAATATACCCGCCTCAACAGCCCTAGTGAACGACAAATGAAGAGCCTCCTAGTCAACCCACAATGAAACTGAAATTCAGCAGTCGGACTCCCGTTAACTAAAATCGAAGCCATTCCAGAATAAAGGCTTCCTTTAATCCAAGAGCGCCATTTAGATCCGAACCCAAAAGAAGAAAGCACGTCGTCCAAAAAATCCCACCTTATGGAATCATAAGCCTTGGCAAAATCAATTTTGAGCACCATAGCTTGCTGTTTTTTAAGTTTACACCAAGAAAGCAATTCATTAATAATGAATGGACCATCAAGAATCTGCCTGTTTGGAAGAAACGCGGTTTGAACCTCCGAAACAAGATCAGAAATAACTACGGAAAGACGCATAGCAAGAATTTTGGTAACCACCTTATAAAGACTCCCAATTAAGCTTATAGGCCGAAAATCACTTACAAGTTTGGGGTCTTGAATTTTCGGAATAAGAGAAACAAAAGAGGAATTACAACCTCTTGCAAACGAGTTATGATTGAAAAACCAGCCCACCGCTTCACACATGTCAGGCCCAACAATGTTCCAGAACTTACGAAAAAATTCAAAGGTAAATCCATCCGGCCCAGGTGATTTATTGTCCCCACAAGCCCACACCGCTCTACGGATTTCTTCATTAGAAACAGGTGACTCCAATTCAAGAATCTGATCCGAAGATAAACAAAAGGGGAATTGAAAATTAAGTCTACTGCAAGTCGGACCCGGATCCTGAAATCTTTTAGAAAAATGGAACTATTGGGTTGTCGGGGCAGCGCCATACCCGAAATCGCCACCTTCGGTGTGGCCTCTGCGTTTTCTGTCGCGTTTTAGGGTCGGTGCCACCCAAAAACGTATACCTTGTAGTCAAAGAAAAAATATAGGTCGTTTCCTTTTGTTTCACAAATATTTTTATTGTATCTTGATGTGGTTCTAAGTTTTTGTAAATAAAACATGTATTACCTTGTGGAATATAGTGAAACACGTAATAACTCAAACGAAGCCTTTGTGACAGGTTTGGACATAACAGTGGTTAATGATAAGCTCGCTCCCCTACGATCAAAGGGTGGATCTCAGAGGGTTTTGCCTCGAGTACTCGTCTAACGGCTACAAAAACACGCTTTAAGCTTGGATTGACATGAACGACTCATAGCGCGACCAAAAAATGTTATAACAACAATTAGTTAAGTGAAATATGCTAATGCTAACAATAGTTATTGTTTGTTGTATCATGTCATTTTGTAGCAACATTCCAACATGTATTTTTGTATACGAAACGTGTCTAATTGCTCATATTGCATGTTATTTGGTGATCGATGGTCCAATTGCTCTTCGTGTATCATCATGTCTCATTAGATCAGGTTTTGTGTACTATCGTACTACTACCTAACAATGATTGCATTGTTAGATTAATGTCTATGTAATTTGTATCATTTGACAACCTAATCATGTTAGACATATGGTAACTCAAGTTTTATATATGACCACCTAAATACAGTAACGTAACACCTAACTTAAGTTATGTAACACATATTATCTTGCATGAAAAGAACTCATGTTCAGGATAAAAGCAATACCATTCTAACATTAATTAAAGGAGGAACGAAATCGTTAGTAAAACCTTCACAATGCTTGAAATTGAAATCGACTTTATTAATCAATAAGATGTATTCATAAGCAGGGACGGAGCAAGGATAAATATCGAGAGGGAGCAAAAAAAATTCATGTCGAACCGAATATAAAACGAAAAAAACGCGTCATTAGTGAACTTAGTAATATGTAATTCAATATAAGTACTTGTTAAAAATAAAAATACAAAACTGAAAAACACAAAATAAATTTGAAATAAAATAGGAATCTAAAAAGTTACATACACTGCACAAATAGTACAACTACCACGTGAGTATCCTTACTACAAAACCCAATGAAAGAAAAGTCAAAAGTTTACTTCTCTACCATCTTTATCTTCTTAAATGTATCCACTTCATCTTCTTCACCATCTCTATAATTCAAGTTGTAAAAAACGCAACACACAAAATGTAGAATTCAGATGGTACTCCTCACACTTTCAACTCACTGATATGAAAAGTAAACTTACTACTATTATATATGAAAGTGATGTTACAAAGAAGTACACTATATTGAATAAAACTATGGCTATTTATAGCCTTTACAAGAAACTGTTTAGCATACAAATAGGAACCCACTATTACTAGCTAAAGAACAGGTAAACATGACCTACTTTCTACCCAACGTGCAAATACACCTACACAAGATTCGGTCAAACACCTTTTACTGATCATTCAAACTATCCTTAACTAAATTATTAACTAGTAGAAAGATAAAGACTTGTTTAATAAAAGTCTAGCCATGCCATGCATTGCATACGTACGTGAACCCGACTTATAACCGATTAAACCCAACAATCACCCCTTAATCGGTTATTTACCCATCCATTCACAACAGCCTTCATCACCTTCTTTTCGAACCATCTCGATTATCGACCTTTTCCGGACACCCGACCTCCACCTTGGTCACGTCCAAAGTCACTATCTCAACCGTTCACAACACTTGTAACATGTAACATGGCATCCCGTGGGAGACGTTCATTACCATCCCGACTTCTCCCGGACTCACGACCTCCTCCTCGGCCACGTCCAAAGCCACATGATTTGAACTTCCACCGCTATAATGTTTACACCGTGTTGCTTCTTCATTGTCTTCTTGTCTTGACAACCACACCTTTGCCGATCAATGTTATTCCGTGAGATTCTTTCACCGATCAAGAAAACAAGGTGACCACCACCTCTATCGTCTTCTAATACCCGCAACACGAACCGAACTCAAAGCCACCTGCTTTGATTTCCTTCCGCTCATCTTTTCTGCGCCTTCGGTTAATCACACATAAACATGTTGATCAAGGGTGGAACCTGTGATCATAACATCACATCCGCTAACATCTTTACTCAACCTTGTTCCGAGAGCACTTTTCCACCGATCAAGAAAACAAAGCCACCCGCTTCTACCGTTTTCTTTCACCCGCCAAACGAACCGAATCAAAGCTACATGCTTTTCCCGACTCCTCCCGTCCGTTTATCTCACGACCCCGGTTAGTCTCTCAATACGAACAAACAAGAAGCTACAACCCTTTATCGATCATACCCGTTCCACGAGACCCATTCCACCGACCAAGAAGACAAGCCACACACTCTACGGTATTCTTGCACCTGCAGAACGAACCAAATCCAAAGCCACCTGCTTTGACGGATCCTTCCCATTTGTTTCACGCACTTCCGTCGGTTAGTCTCTTCAACATGGAACAACTGATCAAAGGTAGGATACAGCCCCTTCCACGAACAAGGCTGATCAACACAAAAAACAACCCAACGCCCCTTAAAGACAAACTCGGTTCCCTACTGCGTCCGCCCCACAGCGAAGGGCTACACCTTCTCTTGGAACCGACTCTTAAACCCGCCTTTAATCAAACGCAGCTCTTGATACCACGTGTAGAATTCAAATAGTACTCCTTACACTTTCAACTCACTGATATGAAAAGTAAACTTACTACTATTATATATGAAAGTGATGTTACAAAGAAGTACACTATATTGAATAAAACTATGGCTATTTATAGCCTTTACAAGAAACTGTTTAGCAAGAAAATAGGAACACACTATACTACTAACTAAAGAACTGGTACAACCCACTCTCCTCATAAATGTGGCCACAATATTCGGCCAAAGTGACACCAGTTCAAACTACTAGTTATTGACTAAAACACACAAAACCATACACTTATTAAACTAGAGTTGGTCCATCCATGCATACGTGAACCACAAAGACATATCAACTTAAGCTGCTCTAGCCATGCATGTGTTAACCATAAACGATTAATCCAACACAAAATATGTATTGCATTTTATAACACTGATTTTGCCACATCCTAATGGCACCTTCTATTCGAACCAAGTCACGAATATCGAAAACTTTCCCCGAGCACCCGACCTCCACCTTGGTCACGTCCAAAGTCACTAGCTCAACCGTTCACAACACTTGTAACATGTAACATGGCATCCCGTGGGAGACGTTCATTACCATCCAGACTTCTCCGGGACTCAAGAATTCCTCCCCGGCCACGCCCAAAGCCACATGATTTGAACTTCCACCGCCATAATGTTCACACCGTGTTGCTTCTTCATTATCTTCTTGTTTTGACAACCACACCTTTGCCGATCAATGCTATTCTGTAAGATTCTTCCACCGATCAAGAAAACAAGGTGACCACCACCTCTACCGTCTTCTAATACCCGCAACACGAACCAAAATCAAAGCCACCTGCTTTGATTTCCTTCCGCTCGTCTTTTCCGCGCCTTCGGTTAATCACACATAAACATGTTGATCAAGGGTGGAACCTGTGATCATAACATCACATCCGCTAACATCTTTACTCAACCTTGTTCCGAGAGCACTTTTCCCACAAACAAGAAAACATTAGCCAACCCGCTTCTATTATTTTCTTTCACCCGCCAAACGAACCGAATCAAAGCTACCTGCTTTTCCTGACTCCTCCCGTCTGTTTATCCCACGACCCCGGTTAGTCTCTCAAGACGAACAAACATGAAGCTACAACCCTTTACCGATCATACCCGTTCCACGAGACCCATTCCACCGACCAAGAAGACAAGCCAAACACTCTACGGTCTTCTTGCACCTGCAGAACGAACCAAATCCAAAGCCACCTACTTTGACGGATCCTTCCCGTTCATTTCACGTACTCCCATCGGTTAGTCTCTTCAACATGGAACAACTGATCAAAGGTAGCATATAACCCCTTCCACGAATAAGGCTGATCAACACAAAAAAACAACCCGACGCCCCTTAAAGACAAACCCGGTTTCCATTGTTGCGTCGCCCCCGCAGCGACAGGGCAATACAATACCTTCTCTTGAACCGACTCTCAACAGCCCTCGCCTTTACTCAGGATGCAACACTTGATACCACGTGTAGAATTCAGATGGTACTCCTCACACTTTCAACTCACTGATATGAAAAGTAAACTTACTACTATTATATATGAAAGTGATGTTACAAAGAAGTACACTATATTGAATAAAACTATGGCTATTTATAGCCTTTACAAGAAACTGTTTAGCAAGAAAATAGAACATACTATCCTAACTAACTAAACTAACTGTACAACCCACTCTCCTCATAAATGTGGCCAAGATATTCGGTCAAAGTGACACCAGTTCAAACTACTAGTTATTGACTAAAACACACAAAACCATAGACTTATTAAACTAGTGCTGGTCCATCCATGCATACGTGAACCACAAAGACATATCAACTTAAGATGCTCTAACCATGCATGTGTTAACCTTAAACGATTAATCCAACATTCACCCCCTTAATCATTTATTCACGCCACCTCAGTCACATCCTATGCACCTTCTTTCGAACCATCACGATTATCGACCTTTCCCGGACACCCGACCTCCACCTTGGTCACGTCCAAAGTCACTAGCTCAAACGTTCACAAAACTTGTAACATGTAACATGGCATCCCGTAGGAGACGTTCATTACCATCTCGACTTCTCTCGGACTCACAGCCTCCTCCCCGGCCACGTCCAAAGCCACATGATTTGAACTTCCACCGCCATAATGTTCACACCGTGTTGCTTCTTCATTATCTTCTTGTCTTGACAACCACACCTTTGCCGATCAATGCTATTTCGTGAGATTCTTCCACCGATCAAGAAAACAAGGTAACCACCACCTCTACCGTCTTCTAATACCCGCAACATGAACCGAACTCAAAGCCACCTGCTTTGATTTCCTTTCGCTTGTCTTTTTTGCGGTGTGCGGAGGGGATGGGGAAGGAGGGGAGGAGGAGGGCAGGAAAGGAAGGAGAACTGTTATTCTGCGGCCGGGAGATGCCGCCTTCGTTAATCACACGTAAACATGTTGATCAAGGGTGGAACCTGTGATCATAACATCACATCCGCTAACATCTTTACTCAACCTTGTTCCGAGAGCACTTTTCCACCAATCAAGAAAACAAAGCCACCCGCTTCTACCGTTTTCTTTCACCCGCCAAATGAACCGAATCAAAGCTACCTGCTTTTCCCGACTCCTCCCGTCCGTTTATCCCGCGACCCCGGTTAGTCTCTCAAGACGAACAAACATGAAGCTACAACCCTTTACCGATCATACCCGTTCCACGAGACCCATTCCACCGACCAAGAAGACAAGCCAAACACTAAAAGATATCTAAACGGTCCTTCTGCACCTGTAGAACGAACCAAATCTAAAGCCCCTGCTTGACGATCTTACCTGTTCGTTTTCACACACGCACTCCTGTTCGTTAGTCTCTTCAACATGGAACAACTGATCAAAGGTAGCATACAACCCCTTCCACGAACAAGGCTGGTCAACACAAAAAACAACCCAACGCCCCTTAAAGACAAACCCGGTTCCCTGTTGCGTCCGCCCCGCAGCGAAGGGCTACACCTTCTCTTGGAACCGACTCTCAAACCCCCCTTTAATCAGACGCAGCTCTTGATACCACGTGTAGAATTCAGATGGTACTCCTCACACTTTCAACTCACTGATATGAAAAGTAAACTTACTACTATTATATATGAAAGTGATGTTACAAAGAAGTACACTATATTGAATAAAACTATGGCTATTTATAGCCTTTACAAGAAACTGTTTAGCAAGAAAATAGGAACACACTATACTACTAACTAAAGAACTGGTACAACCCACTCTCCTCACAAATGTGGCCAAGATATTCGGTCAAAGTGACACCAGTTCAAACTACTAGTTATTGACTAAAACACACAAAACCATAGACTTATTAAACTAGAGCTGGTCCATCCATGCATACGTGAACCACAAAGACATATCAACTTAAGCTGCTCTAGCCATGCTTGTGTTAACCATAAACGATTAATCCAACATTCACCCCCTTAATCGTTTATTCATGCCACCTCGATCACATCCTATGCACCTTCTTTCGAACCATCTCGATTATCGACCTTTCCCGGACACCCGACCTCCACCTTGGTCACGTCCAAAGTCACTAGCTCAACCGTTCACAACACTTGTAATATGTAACATGGCATCCCGTGGGAGACGTTCATTACCATCCCGAACCTCCTCCCTGAACGCATGTCCAACCCACAGTGAATTGAACTTGCCTCGCTATAATGTTTTCACACCGTGTTCTTCTTTTATTGTCTATCAATGTTTATTCCGTATAGATTCTTCACTCGAGCAAGAAAACAAGTGACCACAGCACCTCTATCGTACTTTCTAATACCGCGCAACATGGAACCGAACTCAAAGCCATCTGCTTTGATTTCCTTCTGCTCATCTTTTCTGCCTTAAGTTAATCACACATAAAACACGTTGATCAAGGGTGGAACCTTTGAACATAACATCACATCCGCTAACAGTCTTACTCAACCTTGTATCTGAGAGGCACTTTTCCACCGACCAAGAAACAACAGCACTCGCTTCCCCTACTGTTTTCTTTCACCCCCTAGCCAAAACGAAACTGAATTCAAACTAACCTGCTTTTTCTTACTCGACTCTCTCCCGTCCGTTTATTCCCCGACCCCGTTGTCTCTCTATACGAACAAACAAGAGCTACAACCCTTTAATCGATCATACCCCGTTTCCACGATACCCATTACCACCGTACCAAAAAGACAAGCCACCCACTCGATCCGGTCCTTACACCATGCAGAACGAACCAAATCCAAAGCCACCTGCTTTGACGGATCCTTCCCATTTGTTTCACGCACTTCCGTCGGTTAGTCTCTTCAACATGGAACAATTGATCAAAGGTAGGATACAGCCCCTTCCACGAACAAGGCTGATCAACACAAAAAACAACCCAACGCCCCTTAAAGACAAACTCGGTTCCCTGCTGTGTCTGCCCCGCAGCGAAGGGCTACACCTTCTCTTGGAACCGACTCTCAAACCCGTCTTTAATCAAACGCAGCTCTTGATACCACGTGTAGAATTCAAATGGTACTCCTCACACTTTCAACTCACTGATATGAAAAGTAAACTTACTACTATTATATATGAAAGTGATGATTACAAAGAAGTACCCTATACTAATAAAACTATGGCTATTTATAGCCTTTACAAGAAACTGTTTAGCAAGAAAATAGGAACACACTATACTACTAACTAAAGAACTGGTACAACCCACTCTCCTCACAAATGTGGCCAAGATATTCGGTCAAAGTGACACCAGTTCAAACTACTAGTTATGAACTTAAAACACACAAACCATAGACTTATAAACTAAGATCGGTCCCATCATCATACGTGAACCACAAAGACAGAGCGACTTACATAAGCTGGATCTAGCCATGCATTGTTTAACCATAAAAACGATTCAATCAACACAAAATATGTATTGCATTTTATAACACTGATTTTGCTTATCAGTTTGGAGAAGACAACTTATTTGGGGGGGGGGGGAATCAAGAAAATACTTAAAAAATTCGAAAATGTTACACTACAAAGTTTTTCGGTATGGGGGGCACTTTCCCCTCGTGCCCCCTCCTAGCTCCGCCCCTGTTCATAAGAGAAGAAAGTTATTAGCAATCAATCCCTAGTTTACAAACATTTAAATCCAAGTTAGCTTATCGTTATATGTTGATGATATGATTATCACTTGCGATGATTGTTATAAATTGAATCATTGAAATCTAAGTTACCTTATCGTTTTGCTATGAAGGATTTGAGTTTACTACATTATTATCAGGGTATTGAGGTTGCTTCTTCGCCAAAGACTATATTTTGTCTTAAGTCTAAGTATTGATTTACTTGGTCGTGCAAGGATTACAGACAAAATGGTTGAAGACATTCCTATTAGCGCTAAGGCAAAATACACTCATACGGAGGGTGGGCTTTTGCAGACCCAAGTTTGTACGAGACTATTGTGGGAAGTTTGGTTTATATTATTGTTACTCGTACATATATTGCTAATGTCGTTCATATTGTTAGTCTGATTGTTTATGCTCCCACGACAGTTCATTGGCCATGTTTTACCCATTCTGAGGTATCTTCGAGGCACTCAGTTGCATATACTCTTATTTCTTTCTACATTTTCCTTAGCCTTACGAGTCTATTGTAATACTAATTGGTTGGTGATTTATTTTCTCGTAAGTCAACTACTGGGATTTTGTATTTTCCTTGGTGATTCTCTTATTTCATGGAAGAGTAAATACAAAATGTTCTTTCTAGATGTTCTACTGAAGCTGAGTATCGTGACATGACTGTAATTACTAGTGAGATTGTGTGGTTATGTTGGTTGCTTGCAGATGTGGGTGTTTGTATTAGCTATCCCACTCCGTTATATTATGATAATCGTAGTGCTATTCGGGTTGTGCACAACTCGATATTTCATGAACGCACCAAGCATATTGAGATAGATTTTTATTTGACTCGTCATCATCTTCACGTTGGCACTATGTCTCAATCTTTTTGTTTCGACTGCTTTACATATTGAAGATGTACTTACCAAGCCACACTTTAGACCACACTTTCATTTTTTGATTGAGAATATCTCAATGTTTATTGTGAGTTTAAGAGGAGTGTTAGCTTTAAATAGTAGCCCATATTAGTCCATACGTTGCTCACTAGCCCATTGCTGGTTTTTAGGGTTTTATGCTTTGTATCATATATAAGACTTTGAGTTGTGTGTTTGATTTCTACAAGTGCAGATATATCATATATTCATATCTATTTGAACAAGAGAAAATGATGTGCGTAGTAACCAGTAATTTTATTTAAGTGAAAGAGTTAAATGCGAGTTTTTACTTTATACCGAACCTACAAGTACCAAAAAATAACTATTCAACAAACCCGAAGAGATTAATATATTGGTCAATCCAGTTGAAACAAACCCGAAGAGATGAATATATCGATCAATCCACTTGAAACAAACCTTAGAAAGTAGATAACCTTAACAAACCCGAAGAGATGAATATATCGATCAATCCACTTGAAACAAACCTTAGAAAGTAGATAACCTTAACAAACACATATTATAATTACTAACAACTCATTTATGTTTTATTTTTAATGTAAACGCTTTAAACTGTAACACCCCGTCCCGAAACAGGCCTGAATGTCACATTTACGGAACCAAAACATATGCAAGCGGAAGTCTTTACTAAAAATGGGTTGGCAAAATTACACATGTCACTAAGGAGATACAAAGTCTATAATACAAAGGTCTTCATGATAGCAACATATCCAAAATCCGACTTCTAAACAACTTATAGTGTAGAGGTGGTATGCTAGT
The DNA here is from genome assembly GCA_026074375.1 of Tanacetum coccineum. Lineage (NCBI taxonomy): Eukaryota > Viridiplantae > Streptophyta > Magnoliopsida > Asterales > Asteraceae > Tanacetum > Tanacetum coccineum. The sequence continues at coordinate 683 of BQNB010112754.1, read as the reverse complement.
CCCTGAATATGGTCCAATATGAGCTCCTATGCACCCTTCACCCGTATCCCAAATTCCCTTGATTACCTACTGTGAGGAAAAGAAATTGCGGCTGAGCTAAAAAGCTTAGTGAACAGATATACAAAACATAAAGATCAAGCATGCATAAGTAAACGAAATAGAATCAACATAACCTGGGTAACAAGGATCTCATATATCATAAGTGTTGAATGAAATAAGTATCCAACCGAAATAGGTGGCCAAACAAAATAGGTAACCAAACGAAATAGATAGCCAAGCGAAATAGATAGCCAAACAAAATAGATAGCCAAACGTAACAGATAGCCAGACGAATTAGATAGCCAAACGAAATGGATAGCCAAACAAAACAGATAGCCAAATGAATTAGATAGCCAAACATATGTAGTAAACGAATGGGAATCAGAGATTTCGTATATCATCAGAACTAAACGAATAAGTAGCCAAACAAAACATATAGAAATGCCCACGAGCTCGAAACAAAAGTCTAAAGCATGCCACACGCTTAGACTAAATATTCATATATATATATATATATATCACATCAAGTTGTACAAGGGAGTTGTAATCTCTAAATGTACCAAAATAAAATGTGTAATGGGGTGTTAGCACAACACTAAGCCATGCACATAAACTTAACTGAACTGAACAAAGTATCTAGGATT
>BQNB010112753.1:0-22087 GCA_026074375.1 Tanacetum coccineum | reverse complement strand
GAATTTACAAGCAAACGCGTACAATGCTAAAAATGAATAGTACATTTATTGACGTCGCCAAAGACTTGAAAACACAGGGTGTTATAAAACAATACAAGCAAGATCTTATAATACTACTATGCTGTTCTTTAGAAATCAATTAAGTCCATTGTGAAGGGTGTTGACATTGGGAGTACATCATTCACTTCCAATATTCTAGAGGTATCCTCTAGGTGTTCATTCTTGATGAACTCAACAAGTGTTGTTATGATCCTAGCAAATGGAATTGGATCTTTGTTGAATTCCATCCATTCTCTTAGCTAGAAAATAGGCAAAGTTAAATAGGTTATGTGTTTTAATGCAAAAGAGCATATATCCAAAAATGATTGGCAATTCTTTATTTGCTTCAATCTCTACGAACATGTTTGTGAGCAAGACTTCGGCCTAAGGTTTCAAGTGATCATGAAGTTTTAACTTATCCCAAGTAGGTGGGGGGATAATTTGGCAATGAAATTGTTCTTTTTAGATTACATTTTGAATAAGGGCACCATTTATTGGGGTCAGTTGAGGTTAAGCTAGAGTAATACAATCTAATTTTCTTAAAGTTAAGGGTACTAGTTGACATGCAATAGAATAAAGTTCCAGTGGATGATATGTTTAAAATCTTGCCGAAGTCACTGAGATACTAGTTATAATCATGCCCATACATGTGGAAGCAGAGAGAGGTTGTGATTCTATCAAAGTAATAATTATGGTAAAATTCTTGAATGTGACGAGGGTAAATGGATGATGGTAGATTCACAAGTGAGAGGCGGTTTGCATGAGTAAAAGATTGTTTTAGGCTAGTGGCAAATATGAATTTTTTTTCGCAATGACGACCTTCAAGATAAGGGTGATTTTTAAAAGGTTTGTAGGGGTTAATGTGATTTATCGTAATCAACCAGATTTACATAGAAATATTTTGAAGTCATATTCTCAATGAAAAGGTAGATTGAATACAATGTGGGATGATGAGTATGCTTATATTCAAGTGCTTTTTATAGTGAAATAATAGTAGTTAGAGGTGAATTGAAAAGAGGTTAATAGCCATTAGATAATAGAGATTTGGTACTTTTGATTCCTTAAAGTTTAAGGTAGTTAAGCCCTTTTGTAAGTAAAGTACTTTATTAGGAAGACAATTATGCTTTGGAGATTTAAAAGGATTAGTTGAGATTGAATGATCTAGTTTCATGTCTTAGTTCCTACACATATGCATTTAGTTCACATAAAATAAACATGTTGACACAAATGAAACATTTTTAACACAAGGATGAGTTGTGATCCAAAGTGAATTTGTCAATGAATTTGTCTAACAAATCTTTCATGTCCGTTATGAGGAATAGAACATGCAATGTTGCAAATAAGTCAATTTCACATATTTAAAACTCATTCCAGTCCATAGGAGACAATGTGTAATTTCTCATAACGGACTGGAATGCGTTGCAACGCATTCCAGTCCATAGGAGACAATGTGTAATTTCTTATACTTTTGTAATCGTTTAGTTTTTAGTATCATTCGTTAACTCGGTTAGTTTACCTTAGCTAAGTCATTACTCTTGTATTAATTATGATGTTTGAAGGCTAATACCTTCGGGTATTAGCCATTATTATGAAGATCTGAATGTTTGGTTTTGTTTATATCTTGATTTCTTAATTTAACGTTGTATGCTTGTTTATGTTTATCAATTTATAGTTGTTTACGTGCTTTTGTATGTGACCTATCATTCAACTGGATCTAGTGATACGGACCAAGTAATCTAGATGTCAAGATTGCTCTCCATATAGTGATTTATACATCTAGAATCATAGGATCACGAATATTGTCCTACTAAATTCGTGCTAAGGATACGCTTCTGGCTTAATTAGTTATCGGATATTGCCTTTGGTTTAGTGAACAAGTGGACTAGCAGGTGAACCTAGATAATTCAAGAAATAACGTTTTGATTCCATTGGATAGTTGGACAAGTGGACTACTAGAGTATAAATTGCCATTAAGCAGTAAGTGGGTAAAGTCTTTATGTGCTAGGGTTTAACAAGATCACCATTGCTTTAATCCCTAAGATAGATTATAATCAGCAAATAAGGATGCTTTATGCGGATGCTTTAATTGTGACAAAATTAATATGCCTAGGTCTTAGGATGAAGTATCCCCCCCCCTAAGTCTAAAGAATGATAAGCCACCACGAGCTAAGTAAAGCATTGCACTGATAAAACCAAACCATCTTCTAATCTGGATTAATGATGGCTAATACAATTTTCTATCATAAGTCTTGACCGCTCTTTTATCTTTTGTTGATTTGCTTGCGTAGGTTAAAGTATCTTGATTTGATTGTAGTCACCACCAAACTCGTGCCAGTGTCTCAGGCTGAAAACCCCCATTTTACCTATTAGAATTAGGATTAGAACTAACATAGGATTAGCATAGGTTTGACTTAGATTATAATTAACTTAGATTAGATAACCAAAATATTAATAAATTAAGAGATTTAACCTCGCTTCAAGTGCTTGACACCCTACTTACCATGAATCTACCATCGACCGGGTACACTGCCTTGTTGTTTTTGGTTAAGTCGGCAAAATATAAATTTAAAACTTGAATCATTAAAAAATATACACCACACAACGACACATCAAGTTTTTGGCGCCGCTGCCAGTGAGTGAAAATTATTCTTGATTTGTATTTTATATTTTTGTTTTTTAACATTGCTCAACCCTTAGGAGTAATGGTAAATTAGATTAGAGTATTTTCTATAAAATTTTGTAAATTGTTAGTTAATTGAATGATTGTATATATTGTGTGTTTAATTTTAATTGTATTCCTAATACAACACTGTTCTCTCGTCGATAACTCAATATGGTGTATCCACTTCCATTGGATACGGCGTATCCAATTTTCTATCAAATACAGCGTATTCATTCAAAAGATTAATACAGAGTATTCACTTCTATTGAATACTGTGTATCGATCATCTAAAACAGAATCAGAATCTTAGTTTTCATATTTTATTTTTGTGCTAAAAAATCTTATATCCTAAAGAGCCTATCCTACTGATTGTTTTCCCTTATTACGGGTAGTGCATGACAAGGAGTTATACAAGCGAACTATTCACACCTTACAAAGAACCTGAACGAGAATTTGATCATCTAGGAGACATTTCAAGACACTAAGTCGTGACGAATTGAGATCGCCTGATTTCAATTTATTTTCTAACCAAGAAATAACTCGAAAAGAAGGTTACAGAAGACCATGAACGGAAACTATGTAGAATACATGAGCAATCTGAAGATGACTATAAACAAGGGTTGGCCTAAAGCCCAAAATTGAAGACAAGGATAACTTTGAACTAAAGGGCCAATTTCTCAAGGAACTACATACCAACACCTTCAGCAGTTCAGATCATGAAGATGTAAACGAACACATTGAGAAAGTTCTTGAGATCGTCGATCTATTCCACATTCCAAATATTACTAATAGACCAATTGAAGCTTAGAGCATTCCTATGTCCCTCAACTCTAGAATCCGTAAGACCGTTGGCTGAGAAACGAACCAACTGGTTCAATTACAACTTGGGATGGTCTTAAAACAAAAATTTTAAACAAATATTGCCCACCTGCTCGAATTACAAGGAAAATGGAGGAAATCAACAACTTTCAGCAAGAACCTAATGAAAACCTTTACCAACCATGGGGGCGATTTAAAGAACTCTTGATGAAGTGTCCTCAACACTATTTAACGGAGATACAGGAGGTAATATTGTTCTATAATGGATTGGGAATTCCTACTCGACAGATTCTTGATTCAAGAGGTGCAATACCATATAAGACTGTTGTTCATTCAAAGGTAGCCATCCGAAAGATGGCAGAATACTCTCAAAAATGGCACAATAGAACATCTAGGTCAAGAAGTACTAAAACTTCTGACAGATTGGCAGCTATACAAGCACAACTCAATAATCTTAGAAGAGAGATCATGAAATTTCTTATACTTTCTAAACGATTACAAAAGTATAAGAAATTTCACATATGGACTGGAATGCGTTGCAACGCATTCCAGTCCATAGGAGACAATGTGTAATTTCTTATACTTTTGTAATCGTTTAGTTTTTAGTATCATTCGTTAACTCGGTTAGTTTACCTTAGCTAAGTCATTACTCTTGTATTAATTATGATGTTTGAAGGCTAATACAATACCTTCGGGTATTAGCCATTATTATGAAGATCTGAGTGTTTGGTTTTGTTTATATCTTGATTTCTTAATTTAACGTTGTATGCTTGTTTATGTTTATCAATTTATAGTTGTTTACGTGCTTTTGTATGTGACCTATCATTCAACTGGATCTAGTGATACGGACCAAGTAATCTAGATGTCAAGATTGCTCTCCATATAGTGATTTATACATCTAGAATCATAGGATCACGAATATTGTCCTACTAAATTCGTGCTAAGGATACGCTTCTGGCTTAATTAGTTATCGGATATTGCCTTTGGTTTAGTGAACAAGTGGACTAGCAGGTGAACCTAGATAATTCAAGAAATAACGTTCTGATTCCATTGGATAGTTGGACAAGTGGACTACTAGAGTATAAATTGCCATTAAGCAGTAAGTGGGTAAAGTCTTTATGTGCTAGGGTTTAACAAGATCACCATTGCTTTAATCCCTAAGATAGATTATAATCAGCAAATAAGGATGCTTTATGCGGATGCTTTAATTGTGACAAAATTAATATGTCTAGGTCTTAGGATGAAGTCCCGCCTAAGTCTAAGAATGATATGCCACCTCGAGATAAGTAATCATTGCACTGAATAAACAAACCATCTTCTAATCGGATTAATGATGGCTAATACAATTTTCTATCATAAGTCTTGACCGCTCTTTTATCTTTTGTTGATTTGCTTGCGTAGGTTAAAGTATCTTGATTTGATTGTAGTCACCACCAAACTCGTGCCAGTGTCTCAGGCTGAAAACCCCCATTTTACCTATTAGAATTAGGATTAGAACTAACATAGGATTAGCATAGGTTTGACTTAGATTATAATTAACTTAGATTAGATAACCAAAATATTAATAAATTAAGAGATTTAACCTCGCTTCAAGTGCTTGACACCCTACTTACCATGAATCTACCACCGACCGGGTACACTGCCTTGTTGTTTTTGGTTAAGTCGGCAAAATATAAATTTAAAACTTGAATCATAAAAATATACACCACACAACGACACATCAAGTTTTTGGCGCCGCTGCCAGGGAGTGAAAATTAATCTTGATTTTTATTTTATATTTTTGTTTTTAACATTAGATCTAACCCTTAGGAGTAATGTAAATTAGATTAGTGTATTTTCTATAAAATTTTGTATATTTGTTAGTTTAATTGATTGATTGTATATTTGTGTGTTTAATTTAATTGTTTTCCTAATACACTGTTCTCGTCGATAACTCAATATGGTGTATCCACTTCCATTGGATACGGCGTATCCAATTTTCTATCAAATACAGCGTATTCATTCAAAAGATTAATACAGAGTATTCACTTCTATTGAATACTGTGTATCGATCATCTAAAACAGAATCAGAATCTTAGTTTTCATATTTTATTTTTGTGCTAAAAAATCTTATATCCTAAAGAGCCTATCCTACTGATTGTTTTCCCTTGTTACGGGTAGTGCATGACAAGGAGTTATACAAGCGAACTATTCACACCTTACAAAGAACCTGAACGAGAATTTGATCATCTAGGAGACATTTCAAGACACTAAGTCGTGACGAATTGAGATCGCCTGATTTCAATTTATTTTCTAACCAAGAATACTCGAAGGAAGAAGTTACAGAAACAATGACGGAAACTATGGAGGAATTCATGAGCAAGATCTGAGATGACTATAGATCAAGGGTTGCTAGGCCCAAAATTGAAGACAAGGATAACTTTGAACTAAAGGGCCAATTTCTCAAGGAACTACATACCAACACCTTCAGCAGTTCAGATCATGAAGATGTAAACGAACACATTGAGAAAGTTCTTGAGATCGTCGATCTATTCCACATTCCAAATATTACTATAGACCAATTGATGCTTAGAGCATTCCCTATGTCCTCAACTAGATCCGCAAGCCGTTGGCTGAGAAACGAACCAACTGGTTCAATTACAACTTGGGATGGTCTTAAAACAAAAATTTTAAACAAATATTGCCCACCTGCTCGAACTACAAGGAAAATGGAGGAAATCAACAACTTTCAGCAAGAACCTAATGAAAACCTTTACCAACCATGGGGGCGATTTAAAGAACTCTTGATGAAGTGTCCTCAACACTATTTAACGGAGATACAGGAGGTAATATTGTTCTATAATGGATTGGGAATTCCTACTCGACAGATTCTTGATTCAAGAGGTGCAATACCATATAAGACTGTTGTTCATTCAAAGGTAGCCATCCGAAAGATGGCAGAATACTCTCAAAAATGGCACAATGGAACATCTAGGTCAAGAAGTACTAAAACTTCTGACAGATTGGCAGCTATACAAGCACAACTCAATAATCTTAGAAGAGAGATCAAGAAAATAAATGAAAAAGTCTAAGATGCTCAAGTTGTATTCGAACAGTGCAAAGGACCCCATTACACCAAAGATTTCCCACTCAAAGAAGAAGGGAAAACCCTCGATGAAGCTTACTACATGCAATTTGGTGGACTTTTTCAAAGAGGGGGATATAGAGCAGCAACTCCGGGATTCTATCAAAGGAACGACGTAAATCCTTCGTACCAAGAACGAAGGCAATCTATGGAAGATACCCTGAGCAAGTTTATGAGTGAATCAACAAAGAGACATGAAGAAAACTCAAAATTTATTAAGGAAATCCGAGCTTTAACGGATGCTGCCATTCAAAACCAAGGAGCATCGATTAAAACTTTGGAAATTCAAATCAGGAAAATGAGCAAGGTACTACAGGAAATAGGATTTGGAAGTCTACCTAGCTCTACTGAAGCGAACCCAAGAGATCAAGTCAAGTCGATTTCAACTATTATTGAAGTCGATTCATGCCCGATATGCCATATTGGATCCTCCCAATAAGCCGTATCCACTTAACAGAACCTTACACTAATGTATGAGTCAAGACAAACGACAATTTTGTTTCCAACTTGTTTAAATGGTTACTGTTGTGAAGAAAAGAAGGTATCATATGGACCCGAATTCTTAGAAGCTTACTCTGAAGCTTCACATATCAGTAAATCCATACCCAGAAAGGAGAAAGACCCAGGGAGTTTCACTTTACCTTGCTTTATTAATAATGTTTGCTTTGATAATGCCCTTGTTGACTTAGGAGCTAGCGTTAGTGTTATGCCTCTCTCGACCTACCTTAACTTAGGATTAGGCGAATTAGCTCACACTAAGTTGACAGTTGAATTAGCAGATAGGACTGTGAAATATCCAAAAGGAATAGCTGAAAACGTGCTAGTAGGTATTGGTAAATTTGTTTTCCCAGTAGACTTTATAATTCTAGATATGCCCGAGGATATCAAAGTGCCCTTGATCCTTGGAAGACCATTTTTGTCTACCGCCCGTGCTAAGATTGATGTTTACAAAAGAAAGATTACTTTAAGGGTCGGGGAAGAAAGGATTATTTTCACAAGTGTTAAACCTGCTAGTAGTTTAATTAAGAGGGTCTACATGCTAAGTTTGAGAGAAAGAATGGAACTTGATTTAGAAGCTAGGCTAATGGGAGAGACTTTGGTGTTAAATAGATCATTAGACCCTTTCTTTGAGGATTACATTGAATTAAATGATCTAAATGAACCATTTGAGCTTAGGAGAAATCAAGGTGATGATTTGATGCCCACCATTGAGGAAGGTGAGGTAATTGAGGAATTTAAAACTAGGGATGATGAACTTGATATTGAAATTGATGATTACCCTAGTTATTGCGACTATGGTAACAAGATCCATATAGATTGTGCCCACAACTTAAAGTTTTCTTGCATGATAGGATTTGAATTTACGCACGCTAACTTCTTCCCATTACTGTATGTCAATGTGATGTCCAAAAAGTTTCATAATTCTATAATGAAAGATAAGATGGTGTACAAAGGGAATAATGTTATAGGAGCTTTAATGAATGTGCCTATTTTTGTTGGAACCTTTTTTGTTATGACAGATTTTGCAGTTTTATAAGATGTGGATGCTTATCGTGATGAAGGAATGGGCGATGTTATTTTTGGTGAACCATTTTTAAGATAAGTCAAAATTAAAGCAAGACGGTTCCAAGGGATGATTACCATTTACAATGGTAATGAAAGTGTAACTTACCAAATGGTTCAAGATGCGAAGACGTAAGAATGGCTCACACGCGAGCACATTAGCGTGCATGAGATGGAATGGTGAAGAAAAGCTGGAGAAAAGTCTAACTTAAAGACTTCGCTGTAAATAAAAGTGCTTCCTAGGAGACAACCCAAAATGTTATTTATTTTTATCGAGTCTGTCTTCCCAGACATCAATACGGCGTATCCTCTCCATACCATACGATGTATTGATTGTCTGGACGTTATTAGTCTTTACTTTTTATGCACTTTAAAAACATTATTGTCAGTTCTGGCAATACGGCATATTCATGCACATGATATGGCGTATTCACCAGACTGACTCGTATTTAGTTTGTTTAGTTTAGTTTAAATTAACAGTAGATACCAAAATAAGAGTTTGCATGTTTTTCCTATTATTTGCATAAGACCTTAATGAAAGTAATATCAACGAATATTGGTGGAGAATTTACAAATCTGGAGATCTTGAAGTGTTGGAGTCTTGAAACTTCAAGGCGGCTGTTCAACATATTCTTGCTTAATAAACTCAACATGGAGAATCTACCGAGCAAATATCAGGGGAGTTTCTTATTCTAATTCTTTTTAATTCCCGTATTTAATATTTTATCTATACAACGGGGACGTTGTATAATTCAAGTGGGGGGATGGAATTAGAATGTGAAGGATATTGTAATTTCACACACACTTAGTAACTTAGAGAGAGAAATCTATAGAGAGTGGATGGGAGAATACACTAAAAATACACATATGAAATGAGAGAAATGCATTAAACCAGCACCCTCTCCATCTGTGGAGAAGGTTAATATACTTACATAGTTGGGCCAGGTCGGGCTTTCTATGGGCTTTCCTTGGACTTTATATAAGCGAGTCCGGTTAGATTACTTAGATATTACATTGAATTGACTAACTATTACTAAGGCTCGTGAGATCGATAATGATCATCACTTCACTAAAAACTGAATTCCTAACAATCTCCCCCTAAGGGACGATCATTGAGATCTTATAAATGATCAACACTTTATGTGTTCCTAACAATATCTCCCTAAGGGGTGATCATAGAGATCTCTCCTTGTGACCTTGATCATTAATCGTTGAAGCTTCATGTCTTGATCTTGAGTCCTTTTTGTGTAATAGTTGATCTTTTGTCTTGCTTCTTTGCATAGTGATCATTGACTTTAGGCTTGAGCTTGTTCCTTTATCTTGACTTGTATGTGAATATGTGATTTTAAGCACCTTGATATCATCAACCAAGCATAATCTCTTTTTGCCATCTTTTGAACTCGTGACTTTCGGACCGACATGCTCATACCTTTCTTGATTTGATAGCTTGAAAGCTTTAATGATGCATCTTTCTTTTAGCACGAACCCTGTTAGATTATATCCAATTTATCAAGTTGCTTTGTTGCTTTTAATGTGTAAAGTTGTTTTATTCCCACAAAGTCTTGTGATCAATTTTTTTTATCTTTGTTTAACGATTGGGAAGAATATTTGCTTAGTGCAATGGGGTATGGTTATTGTTGTCAAAATCATGTATTTGTGGGCCATAACGCAATTATTGATTAGTCCGTTGTTCGATTGTTTTAATCGTTGGTATGATATGTAGGTATTATGACAGTGAGATGGTGAAGTGCACTGCATGTCACCGTTGTAGGTTCGGAGTATATTGTTTGCTAATATATTACTTTAGTTAGATCGCAATAAAAATTTGTGTATGGTTTGTTGGGTGATTTTAGCAAGAGCTGTAGACTGATAGAATGATATGAAGGATTCGATTATTCATGATACGTCTTAAAAATTAATGATGTAGGAAGTATTGTATTAAGTGGGAGATATCGCCCATTGTCTTGTATAAATTTTGTAATTAGTATGAGTATGATTGGAAGTGATCGTTACGGGAACGTTCAACTTTGGTTGTTGTTTTTGATCAATGATCAAGACGTTTTGTTATAGTTGGTTGCTTTATCATGGTATTTACGGTCGGGAATAAGTGTCTAGCAACTTATATCTTTGACCTAGGCTAATTTTTTCGTAATTTTGTTTTAACACAATTTAATTCCCTTTACTAATCATTTACCATGGGTTCTTACGCGATATGAGGATGTGATCGAGCATTTAGTCGTTAAGGCTCATGTTATTGCATGTCTCAGTTACCTTGTTGGTTTATTACAATTGGTAAAAGTTAGAAGATACATACCCTATATTACTCTACTAGTCCTACTCTTTAGCTTATTCGAGGTGGGAGTGAGCAGTCACATGTATCTATCCCGTCATTATAGGTGTGTATGTGTGGTCTTTGTCGCTCTCCTGGAATATTAGTATCGATAAAGATTAGTTAGAGTAATCAACCCTAGCCTTATCGTAAAAACCCATATTTACCTTTATAAACTTGTTACTCCTTTGCTCTAGTGGTGGAGATGTGTATCCTTGCCAAGCCTATGATAGAATACTCGTCACGACCGAGCAATTGAGCGAATTAGTTATATGTTACTACATAGATTAGTTGAGTGGTTTGTCACACCCGCCAAGGCGGAAACAAGAGGCATAACATCATGGATATCATCACAACACAATGGTGTCAAAAATAGAGAAACACTAAATGCATAATTAAGCAATAAAGACACAATGTGTCATGACAATACCGAAAACCAAAAGAACGACATATTGTATTAATGAAAAAGGGTCTCACCAATACAAGAACAATATCTGATGATCCTAATAAAATCAAATAACATTCAACCAAATCCATGCAACAAACATAAACAAACTCAGGAGCGAATTCCAATGCAATCTTAGCGGTCATTCTAGCCCCACCTCTTTAACCTAGTATTATCATGAAGCTCACCTAAAAATGAGGCTTAACAAAAGTCAACCACAACGGTATTGGTGAGAGTAATAGGTTTAAGACACTCAAAAACAAACCTTTAAATCCAATTACTGTGATAAATAAAACATAACACATAGCAGGACATACAGACTGTTACCATCTACACGCTAACATGCAATCACATCAATCCACATTGAGACGTTCACGCTCAATGATTACAAACATAAAAACAAAACATACAACAATGAGACGATCACGCTCACTCAAACAACTCACAGTAATTAGACGATCACGCTTACTACAATCACAAATCCATAAATTGCCATGAGACGACTCACGCTCTGCACAACAATTCATACCATATAAAAGCAAGTTGTCAACACCCCCATTGATTCATTATATCTCAACGGGAACAGGGTCATTTGGGGTGTGCTACGTCGATAATATAAAATCAAGCATAGAAAAAGACTCGAAAAGAGAAGGTTTTATAAAATACATCTATTAAATATAAAACTAGTTTACATCAAAGAGTACCAAATTGTTTCATAATTCATAAAACATTTTTGCATATCATCTTCGAATGACTTTTTTTAATGGGCCTTCTAAACATTTAGTTTCCATAAGCGACAACCAAATTAGATCCCTCTCGAATACCTTCAAGGACTGAGAATAAAAACCATGCGTAAAACAGTCTGAACAAATTATTGTTGAAGTGAATCCATAGGTTTTTTTATATTATAACAATAAAATTTATCGAACACAAGTATCATTTCTCTAAATATTCCTTAGGATATAACGGGGGGGTGAGGCCAAACCAAAGTGATACCGGGAGTTTATTTATAGTCTCATGACATTGAACGTTACCATTCTAATTATTGTTGGGGTTATCCTAAACAAGTCATGCCTACAATTACTCCCATCAATATGAGTGCTATATTAGTCTCTTATACAACGCATCCGTTGTGTCAATATTTCCATGGAAATTTGGACGATAGCTAGTCGTCACGGTTTAGAGGGGGCAGCCTCCCATAATAGTAATATGTCATGTATAAGCGTATACATTTCCGGTAGTTAACAATCCATGATTTCCGCTGGTCTTTTTACTCTAGCGAGTTTAAGCTAACTTTATAATAATAATCGAGGTGAACTAGCTTTAACTAGTCGTCCCTTGCGTTTATTTTAAAAACAAGCATGATATCTCACGCGAGGGTTTATTAAACAATTTAAGTGTAAAAATGCAAGGGTTGAATTCTTCAATTAGGGATGTCGGACGTGAATATCGTTGAATAAAAATTCGGAAGTAGGCGCGTCAATCAACCATGTCCTTTAACAAAATTGTAAAGGAGGTCTGAGGTATCTAGTCGATTAAAAATTATCGTAAAATAATAAATTAAGTAAGTTATGTGATAAATGTAGTTCCATATGATGATCACGCTCTTGCCATCACATTTTTTCACACTTAAAGTTTTCTAGGTTTTTAAACTGGTTTTTTATTTGCATTTTATCTAGTATTGTTTCAAATTAGTCAAAAAGCCCAAAAGCCCATTTAAGCAATGCCAATGAAGTTTATTAGGGTGATATTATCACTACAAACGACAGGTCCTAGAAAGTGTTAGGTTACAAGTGGATGGGCCTAAAGCTAAGTGTGTGTGTGAGTCCCAATTGGTTTTAACATTGGGCCTAATGCGTTCCAATAAGCCATTATGGGTCTATTTAGCTCATATAATGACTTTTATTGTTAAGTTTTCGGGTTTCTCGGGGATCGGGATACTTTTATTATCAGTTTGTTTAGCCTTTTTAAAAACTCCCATGCAAGAGGGCCTTACAACCTTCGGGTTTTAGTGATATAATCGCTTTACATATATAGTGTTGGCGTAGTTTGTAGTAATTTTTTACATATACTTTCGTGTTTACGAAAATAGTCGTAATTTATAAACCAGAGAAATGGTATAATTTATATATTTATATGTTTGGCTTCATATTTAAGTCCACTTTACAGATTCAAACTCATTTTAGTACAACTTTTAGTCATACATTTTTACGATAGGGTTACTTTTATCATAAAGAGATCAATTGACAATTTCGGAACTGTGAATCTTACTTTCACCATTGTGATGCCTATTTACAAAAACATAAACGAGTTGGTTGACTATTTAAAGTGATTCAGAATGTACATGATTTTATCTAGGTCCTCTATAGTTTTAACTTTTTAACAACTCAGTCCGTAATTCCTGTATTTTTTATACCAAATCTGCTACAGCTAGGTCACGAATCAAACTATTTTAGGTATTTTGATTTCATATCTCACTCAATATTTCCTCTTTCTAGAAATCCTCCAATTTGCCAATTGTTCATAATGAGAATTTATACAATCTAATGTATCAATCCAACCTCAAACCTATGAAAATTACAAACCTACTGTTCATTCAGCCCCTAATTTCTATGTTAATTTTCCAACTTGTTTCAATGGCCATTTAGCTATATTAACCCTAGATCTACGTGACATGCATTTCATTTTATTGCTTGATACATCTAAATATTATACATGTACATATACATGAAAATCAAAAAGAGAAACATAAAATAAGACTCATGTGATTTTACCACATGTGAATATGAAGAAATGATCATATGATTCATAACAATACTCAAAAGCGTCATCTTCCACATGATCTTCACCCAAAAAATTTTTTGACCACTATTTTTCCTATTACCAATAGCATATTACTTTATAAAACTTGTATAATATCAGCCCCAACTTGTATATATCTTCCTTGAAAAACCTCTTTTATCACCTCAAAAATATAGGGATTACACTAGGTAGTCATATTCACTAGTGTGCTCATTATTTGATCTTTAAGTTTTTTTGTGGATTTGATGTTTTTGGTGAGTGTTGGTGGCGTCACAAGGTGAAAGGGAGAGAGCAAGATCAGATTTGTGTTGATAATTATGGCTTGTGTGGTGTTATCTGGTCAAAATGGATGCTTATAATGTGTTAGAGAGTGAAGAATGTGCCATAGTGTTTACGAGTTTGGATTAAATTAACATGATGCTAAGTGTCATGAGCACTCTTTGGAGTAGCCACCTCATGAGACGAGGTGGATGAATTCCACTTACTTAATTTAGTGGTGGTATTAAGTTAGCATTTGGGGTATAAATTTTAAGATGGTGGGTTGTTTTTGAGGCTTAACGGGTTTAACGGTATAAAATATAACGAAAGTTTAAGGCGGGAAACCAAGAAGTGAAACGAACAAGTAAAATAGTTCTACGAAAATCGGGATTACTTTTACTGGAAAATTTTACATTACGTACGGTACAAGACGAATAATAATTATAACATTGCTCGTAACACGAAAATAAAAACGAAATGTAATAAATTATTTCTTTGGCATTGTTGAAAAATACTAAGTGTCGATTGCTTAAATGTAGAAATCGACCAAGTTCTTGCAAACGTCTGCGTATTTAAAATGTAAGTCCCTATTCTCCAGGTTAGTCGTGTGTCATACATCTAAACATAAAATATGAAAATTATAATTATTACTTGAGATTAAAATAAACGACTTGAAATTTGTCGGTTTGTCACACATTTAACCTATAAAGGAGTCGTTCGTCCCTTAAAGATCAAATTTATCTTAATTGTCGTCCATTTCTTATTAAACGTCAATAGATGAGGTATTTCTCTCCACATTGATCTTCCCGTCCCATGTCATATTCTGGTCTACGACTCGTGTTCCTCGAAACTGTTAACTATAGGAAGTCCGACTTTGCTTAAAGTTGTTTCTACTTGTTATCCATGATTTAAATGAGTTCTTCGATGAAATGTATACTTCTCGTCGATACCTTATTCGTCGAGTGGAACTGATAAAGATCTTCATTGATAAACATTTTTTACATTCGTTACTACATGGGAATGTAATATGTATTCCTTGAAGCTCTCGGGGGTGTAATTCAGTTTTATATTGCATCGGACCATACTCTTGATATAAATCTTGAATGGTACAATATAAAGGGCGATCTTATTTTCCCAAGTTTCTAAATCGAAGAACACATTTCCTCGGTGATTACTTTTAGAAGAACTTTGTCACCCATTTGAACTCCAAAGGTTTATGTCTAACTAGACTTCCGTGAGAACCACTTAACTTTTATGTCTGTCTTACGAGCAACATTAATCGGTTCTTTGATTTGAACCAATATCTTGTCGTTTCACGAATATCATTCCTCAATGGTCCATGTGTTTGGCATCTCATAACTCACTCCAAACATACAGGAGATCTACATTCACTTCGTGTATAGGAGCATTGAAAGGTGAGGCTTTAATACTAGCGTGATAACTTTTATTGTTTAATGAGGAATTCAGCCCTAGAAAGGTAAGTGATGTACCCAGATCCACTACCAAAGTCAATCATGCAAGCACGCAACATGTCTTCTAATGTCTTTGTATCGTTCTTTCACTCCCGACATCATTCAGGTATGGGTAAAGCATGTGCTCATATCTTAAATTTGTTCCCAATGGACTTTTTGTAAAGAGATCTCCAAAACCTTGTAGCGAAACGGAGGTCTCGGTCCGAAATAATTATCACGGGCACACCGTGCCTACAACAAATTCTACTTCAAATACACTTGAGTTAAGCTTCTTCCATTTTTATACTTCTCATCATCGAAATAAAGTAGAGCAATGATTGAGTCAATAGGTCAACAATGACCTCCAAAATTAAGTCATATAACAGATGATGTTATTGGAAGCTTTGTAATAAATCCATTGTAATTCTCTCCCATTTTCCAACTGGAATTTCTGGTTGCGTGAAGTAATCCTGACGGCTTTGGTGTTAGACAGCTCTTGACTATAGCACTAATGTTCAAGCACTTAATGACATACGTCGCAAAGTCAGCTTTCATATATCGGCACCAATATAACTTCCTCAAATCAGGTACATTTTATCTGTCATAAATCCAAGGCATGATATGGATTATTTTAATTACTGAGATTCCAACATGATTAGACACTCTCAACCTCTAAATAATGGTATCCATTTACTCGTACATTTTCAGACATTTCGTACTAATCGGATCTTACTTCTATATGGCTCACCTTCGCCTTACGAAATCCTTCGCGGGCAACAATATTTTCCTCTTGCACGCTTCACACTTGTGAATTTCGAATTTGTTCGGTATATTGTTGTGTACCGGTCCCACTAATCACGCCACTCGAATCGGTTCCTTATCATTCCTGCTCAACGACTATCTAGTGACATCATTCACCTTTCCGGGTGGATAACGAACTAACACGTAAATCAGTATATCACGTTCAGAAGTTCAAATCATTCTACGCTGCCTTCATATTTAGCTTCTTTTTGTTCCAAAATTTATTGTTGGATTTGTGACGGTGTATACCGTTACACTTTGTGCCGTACAAAAATATATGTCTCTACAAGTCGAAGAGCAAAACCACCACTCAAATTCCAAGTCATGGGTCGTATAATTTTCTTCATTCTTTCTAAGTTACCTAGAGGCGTACGCAATCACCTTTTCTCGTTGCATCAACACAGCTCCAAATCCTTTAAGGGACGCATCGCAATACACAACAAAGTCTTCGCTTCTTTCCGAGTAGTGATATTTTTGCGCACTACACTATTTTGCTATCAATGTTTTAATGCCTCCTCTTCGCAGTTGCCCCAACATACGACTTATTTTTTGAGTGAGTTTAGTTATATGGTTTGGAATATTAGAGAAAACTCCTTTTAATAAACCTTCGATAATACCTACCATAATCCCAAAATTGTAGCACTTCCGTTGGATGTAGTCGGTTACAGCACATAATTGTTATGGCTTCGATCTTCGCTTAGGTTCAACATGAACTCCACTACTAACAATCACATGGACAGGAATTGCACGGAATCAAGCCAAAAATCACATTTCGAAAACTTAGCTAACAAACTTTTTCGCTCCTTAGCAAATTCAAGATAGTCTTCAAATATTCACCATGTTCTTCTTTATTTCTGGAATAAATCAGAATGTCATCAATGAATACAATCACGAACTTATCAAGATACGGCTTGCACACGCGATTCATCAAATCCATGAATACGCAGGTGCATTAGTCAGTCCCAAAAGCATTACTTGAAACTCATAATGTTCCATAACGAGTTCTAAATGCTATAATGGGAATGTCTTCTCGCGGGGGGATACGAAGTTGATGAGTAACCAGACCGTAAATCAATCTTGAATAAACACTTAGAACCATTTGCAGTTGCATCATATTAAGTCATCAATCTCTCGGTAATGGATTAGTTCTTGATCGTAAACTTGTTCAGTTCTCGGATAATCTATAATATTTTGGAACGATTCCTTCCTTCTTCTTCAGCAAGAACAATACGGGAGCTCCCCACAGGTGACGAGCTTACAGGTCGAATAAAACTTTCTCCACAACTCTTGGCAGTTGCTTGGAAACTCCTTATTTTGGATGGGTGCTAATCTGACATATGGCGCACAGGGCCACAGGTGCAAACACAGGAATGAGATCAATTACGGAATTTCAAATTACCTTCGGTGGCAGAATAGTCCCGGTATTTCTTCCGAAATACCTCGGGGAGAGTCTTCGAATTAAACATGTAACGTCTCCCAATAGCTTCTCCTTCAATTCCTTCTGATTTACTTGAGCTAGGAATAACTCACAACCTTTCTCGAATCAAGGTAATCAAGAGACAGAGGTTAAGCAGTTGAAGAGCTGAGTCAACGAGCGTGAATTTACACGGGCGAATTTCGAGTCAAAAGAAAGGCTAATACCATAATGGATATGCATAAACCCCATACTTTCCTAATTCGTTATTCACCTCTGAACGCATCTCGGAATTTTACCCACGTTACTCAAAGGAGGATTAGTCGAAAAGAAAGGATAGGAACGTCGAAACTTCAAGTCGGGTATCAATAGTCGATAAATAGATAAGTGTCCAAAGAATTTCATGACGAAAGAAAGGAAATAAGAAGTAGATAACAATTGTCAAGTAAGACCGCATCCACAGATGGGTAATTCGATTGGGAAAAGGATAAGGGTACATATGCAGATGTCCCTACTTGTACCACTTGCAAACCATACAAAATCTTGATTTTTCAGAATTACAGTTAAAAATTGATCTTTATCAAAATCTTACGGTGACTACTATTCAACCTTGCATGGCCCCTTCTAAATTATACGTAGGTGCACGACTATGTATAATTTAGGAATAGCAATGCAATGCTCAGTTCGTCAAACTAATGTCATCATATTTAAATGTATAATCATGCTTAATTATAAGATAGAAATCAAAAATGATTTTACAGAACCGTTCATAGTATGAAAGTAATTTAATTTACAAGATGTTTAATAAATAATTTTATGGTGATAGCAACTATTTATAATTCTCAATTAAAATAACTCATAAAATGATGACAATTTAAATTTTCTCAGGTGATATTATATTAACTTATTAAACAATAAGTGGTTTGCATGAGCGTAATAAAGAGTGGTTCACAAAATGAATGGGTGAAATGATTACAATATGATAGGAAATGAGTTTAGCCAAAATCATCATGAGATCCATGATATCGATGGCGATTGAGAATACGAGGAGAAGAAGTTACAACGCAATTCAAATCATAATGAGTATTCATTCAATGATTGCATCAATCAATAGGAACCACTTAAAGAAATAAGAAAAGAAAGATAACAACGACTCACGTAGAATTTTAGAAATCAAAAGATAGTCATTTCATTAATCACAAACGAGTCATAAGTTGTATCGTCACACATTAAATGTCACCATCTAATGCTATACAACTCCAAAGACTAGTTCTACTAACTGATATCTCAGTTTAGTTAGTGATTTACAAGAGATACTACAAATGATAAACTAATCTACTAAGAGTCACCAGGTGGTCCACGTGGCTCGAAAGGTCCCTTGGTCCCATCAAAAGAAGATTTCTTTGATTTCTTTCTCGAACGCTCAGTACCTTCATCATTGGATGGCGGCTTAGGAATAGTCCCAATGCGAACCATCTCCATATAAAACCTCTTGTTCCACCCATAAGATGCATGTAATCTCCTCTCCACCATATCACGCTCCATACGAGCCAACTCCAACTTCATCTCAGCCTCAACCAACTTCTTCGTCGAAGTAGCATTCTCCCCGCTCTCTAACACCTTCAACCTCTCTAAAACATCACCCAAAACATGCTCAATGTTTCCCAAATCCTGTTCAAGTATCTCTCTCTCTTTTTCTCCGATCTTATTCTTTGATTTCAGAAGAGCAATCTTAGTTTGGCATTTGCCCAACTCAGCTTCCGTGACTCTAGATCGCGTACGGGGCGCCTATAAATCACGTCTCAATGCCCAAGGTGCTAATCCACCGACATAAGATGAGTCATGAGCAGAAGATGGCTCTCCTACCTCAAGTACACCCCTCGGAAAGTCACGAACAACATAAGGCCTTTAGGTAATAGTCCCAAAAGTGTCCTCAGGTGCAACATCGGCCTCCTCGTCCTCTAACTCAGAATCGGATGATACAGAATCAGATGACTCTGCATTAGGTGGCTCTGCATTAGGTGGCTCAGAATTGGATGACACACCTCCAGGTGGCGGGGTTTTGTCACCCTCCACTTCATAAGGAAATATCAACTCAGCATCGTCATCGAGCTCAATCTCAACATCTTCGTCTTTAATATCCTCATTATTAACACCTTCATTTACACCATCTTTCTCCTCTAACCAACCAATCATAACACCGGGCTGATGTAGGTCAACATGTAGGGCAAATTGATTCACAAGTCCATTATTCGGTTTTGGTTCTTCTTCCGGGTCTTCTTCTGGATTGTTAGATATGAGTAAAAGACTCGGTCACCCCGTATATTTATTGTTTATAATGGTTCGTAGTTTAATAGTTAATAGTACGTTTTTCGGTTATAAGTCGGGTACGAATTCCCGGTATATTGTAAGTACTATATATAGCCTCTTCCAACTTTGGAAGAGGCAAGCTAGTCATTATTTTCCATTTACAAAGAAACACTTTCTCTCTCTAGAATATTCTCTCTCAAGTGTTTCTCTCTCTAGAAACTAGCTAAACCACTCGAATCATCACCCGTGTTATGATTTAAACGATCCTACAATTGGTACCAGAGCCTAGTTGGATTCGTGATTGATTCTTATGGTTAAATAAGCTCAAATTCGTGGCTTATTTTTGAAGAAAAGCCCACGGCTCAAAAAGGAAATTCGGGCTTAATTTGTTGGTTGATCTTGGTGTTTCTCTTGCTCTTCATGTTAAACAAGATGTATTGTTGCCATAACAAGTGATTTACAAGCTCCTAGCTCGATTATAAAGCTTAAAAGATTCGAATTTATTTTGTGTTCTTCGTGGAGAGTTGCTTCATATTGGAAGATTCACAAAGATATACGAGTTAAGGTGTGTTTAATCGTCATATACACACTTAATATTGTATGTTGTAGCTTAGTTTCGTGGCTAGAAAGATCATATGGCTTGATTTTGCTAAATTCGTCCAAGTGTTCTTCGTGGAGGTTTGCTTATTTTATTATTGTTCTTCACGGCGAGTTGACAAGGTAGGGACAAGATCCGGAAATTTAGGAAAAAGTCAAAGGCGAGTTGCCAAAAGTCAAAGGCGAGTTGCTTAATTTTAATAATTATATTCGCGGCGGTTTGTTTAAATTTGGTGGCGAGTTGCTTGTTCGCGGCGGTTTACACAGGATAGTGGCGAGTTGGCTTGAAAATAATAGCCGGCGAGTTGGTAAAAGGTACGGCGAGTTGCTAAAACACACGGCGAGTTGCTAAGATTATAGGCAGCGAGTTGCTCACGGCGAGTTGCTTAGTTTATTGGCAGCGAGTTGCTCACGGCGAGTTGATTATTTTATTGATCCAGCGAGTTAACAAAACTAGGCAGCGAGTTACTTCAAAACCACGGCGGTTTGCCTAGTAAGATCTTGGCGGCGAGTTGGCCTGTTAGGCAGCGGTTTGCTCAATCAATAGGAGGCGGTTTGGTTGATTTCAAAGCGGCGGTTTGATAGAAACATATACGCAGCGGTTTGATTAAAAAAAAAAAAAAGGTAGGGACAAGATCCGGAAATTTAGGAAAAAGTCAAAGGCGAGTTGCCAAAAGTCAATGGCGAGTTGCCAAAAGTCAATGGCGAGTTGCTTGTTCGCGGCGGTTTACACAGGATAGTGGCGAGTTGGCTTGAAAATAATAGTCGGCGAGTTGGTAAAAGGTACGGCGAGTTGCTAAAACACACGGCGAGTTGTTAAAACGGCGGGTTGCCAAAAACGGCGGGTTGCCAAAAACGGCGGGTTGCCAAAAACGGCGGGTTGCCAAAAACGGCGGGTTGCCAAAACGGCGGGTTGCTAAAACGGCGGGTTGCTAAAACGGCGAGTTGCTAAAACGGCGAGTTGCTAAAACGGCGAGTTGCTAAAACGGCGAGTTGCTAAAACGGCGACTTGCTCAAAAGGAAAGGTGGTTTGCATTATTTTAATACACGGCGGGTTGTCAATTTCAGCAGCGGTTTGCTATTATAATAATACCCGGCGAGTTACTCATATTAAAGCAGCGGTTTGATTAAACAGATAAGGCGGCGGTTTGCTCAACACCCTTGGCGGCGGTTTGAAAAAAAAAAAATTTAATTTTTCAATAGCTTTTTTAGCTAATATTTACACAAAATTTAAATTTTGGTAATAGGGTAAATTTTGTGTTTTGGTCAAAATTAATATATTTTAGGGCCAAATAACAAACCGTCAACCTAAACAGGACTTAAACTACATTAATCAAACAACAAACCTACCTTAACATCAAACGATTATTCATTCACGGTTTTCTATTGATTTTGTAAAATCCCGTTAATCTTTTATCGGTTTTAATCATAGACTTGTAAAATCCCGTGAACGTTAATTGCATTTAAAACCAC
>BQNB010112752.1:2017-22087 GCA_026074375.1 Tanacetum coccineum | reverse complement strand
ACAATTGTAACTTCTCAGCAGCATTAACTTCAAGCAGTCTTAATCTCTGAGCAGTCTTAACCTTGAGCAGTACTAATATTCACTAGCAGTAGTAACTGTGTACTAGCAGTAGTAAACACTTAGCATATTTTCTTTGAAGTTCATAAGCAGCACTAAATCCAGCTGAGCAGCATTAACACACACATGAGCAGCAGTAATTCAAACAGCATCAAGAAGACTTTTAATCCCAACATCCTTGATAAGCGCTACACAATGAAGTAATATTTGTTGGAAATGGTTTTAATATGAATAAGATACCATGTTTCAAAGTGTGTCACTTGTGCCTATTTTTCAATAATTTTTTGATCCAAAAAAGATTATAAAGTGATAATGGGAATGTTTGTGAACGTTTTAGCATATCTATACGTTGTATAAAATTTTGTTTTTGTGGTCATTTGTGTTCTTCTTAATGAGCGGTACACAATGAAGTAATATTTTTAGAAGTAGTTTTAATATGAATAAGATATCATGCTGCAAAGTGTGTCACTTGCGCGTTTTTTTCAATTTTTTTTGTTCTGTACATTTGTATAATTTTATTTTTGTATTTTTCAAACTCATAATTGAAAATTTAAATTAACGGGTTACAAGATAGTAAACACCACATGCACAAGAGTATATGGCCAACCTTATTTAGACGATTTGAAAACATAAAAATAACAATAAACAAAAACATACATGGTTAGCAAACTGATGTTAAGCAATAAAGCTTTTATATTTTTTTATAGTTCTTGATGAATTTTGCCTTTTTTCCATGCTCCTCAGCAACTCATCCCTGGCCATTTTCAAGGTTGTAGCATTTCTCATGTCCGCCCCTATCATTCTCTCTAAGGCGTAGCGATCGTAGTCAATAAGTGGGTGATCTGGTAATGTCATAAGCCTGTTAATTTTTGGCCTACGCCTCATAAATCTATCAACGAAGCAATGCATCAAGCGTAACATTTGTTCCTCCAAACAATACTCTTCATCATGTGCTTCTTGCAGTGCCATAAGGATAGTTAATCTAACGTTATTTGGGTTAGTAGCCATGGTAAAAAATGAAAAAATGCAATTAACAATTTGTTTGATTGAAAAATTAGTTTGAAACTGATAGTCTCCAAGTTATGTCTATATATATAAGCTATAATTTTACGACATTTGCATTCATTAGTCATTTAGTGTTAGTAAAAAGCTGTTGAATTATCAAATCATGTCATATATCGCGTGAAATTTTAAGCGATAAATAACACTGTCATTGAATTGTCTTATCCGCTGCATTAAAAAACAACTGAATTGTCAAATCATGTCATATATCTTTTAAAATTTTAAGCGATAAACAACACTGTCATTTAGTAGTCTTATATGCTGCAGTAAAAAGCAAATGAATTGTCAAATCATGTCATATATTTCAGTAGTCTTGTCCCCTACAATAAATAGCAAATGAATTGTCAAATCATGTTTTGTAATTTAGAACGGTGTTAATGTACATGATTGTAGGTTTTATATTTTGTATGTATTCTAAAGATGCGTATGTTTTATAAATGATTAAAATTTGTAATTCTTTAAATAATTAGTAGGAATAACAAGCAATTGATTCACATTATCCTTTCAAAACAATACATAGTAGAAAACACCACATATAATCTAGTAGATTGACAACCTTGTTTAGCCCACTTGAAAACAAAAAAACAGTAACATCCTCAAATCTGAGAACGCAGCGGAATGTTGAATATCCGAGGGCGTTACATTTATGGATCAATAGCACAAGATCTGAGAACGACTACTAAACATGTCGTTTGAAAAAGATACATTGGAATAACAAAATATTTGTTTGTTACATAAGCCCATGGCTTTAAATTGTTCAACAATATAAATAAAGATTCAGGTTTATAACAATTGTCCTCAAAATATAATAAGACCCCAAATCTTAAGTGTTGACTCTTCAATTATTGACTTCCAATGTATCATCGCACCTCGTGCCTTATTGACCTGAAAAACATGCTTAAAACGTCAACATAATGTTGGTGAATTCATAGGTTTATGTAAATCAATAGTAGGACCGCAAGATTTCCAAGTGTATGATTTAGCAACACATGCAAACATCATAAAAAGTGGTCACGTTTTCCTAAGCTCATGACACTGAGGCTCGACATGTATGAATGCAAAATATTGCCAATGAATGCCCGTGAATGATGTTCTAACCCGAAACATCCCAAGTCCGACATGGTATACGTTCGTTCCCAATGATAGCTAATCACCCGAACGGGGATTGTCAATCCCAAATAGATCTATCTATAACATTCGCGCTCACAATCCAGTAATTGACAGTTCATGATAAAGGGCTCAGTGGGTTATCGCTACTTAGGCAAACACGTAATCGTTGTATAAAATGTACACTTGCGTCCAATTTGTAAAACAAAGCATGTTCTCACCCCAAAGATGTAAATCATTTAAATAACATTAAAACATGGGGCTATGAACTCACCTTAGCAGGTAGTTCTCTGAATGATAATAAATATCCAAGTAAGCAATGAATCACACCGTTAAGTACCTAAGTAATTACGGTCAAGTCTTAGTCTACACGTTTAAACTAACGACTCATTGTATAAACTAAATTTTATTTCAAGTTTATAAATATACTGTTATCACTCGTGTGGTGGTGCACAAGATTTATTGTATTTATAATTTCGATGGTTCTCGAAAAACGTGAAATCGTCATTTAATAAATTACACTTTATTTATTAAATTGTTACTTACGCCCGTTAATAATCCGAACATATTTATATTCGATTGTTTCGTTCAACGTTTAATTAATCCCGCCTTGTTCATAAAATACTTTCACGTATTTTGTTTTACACTTTAACCCTAGGTCTGTAAAATATAAATATTTACACTTCAAACCTTCTAGTTTCAATAATGACATAACTAGTCCCTTAACTTTCAAAATTTACAACTTAGGTCCTTATAGTTTTAAATTAGTTCCTAACGTTTAGAAACGGTTCTTGGAGTTATTAGATTCGAAAATGACAATTTTAAACCTTTAAGTTTCGAAATTGGCAATTTTTGTCCATATACTTATAAAATTTGCATTTTAACTCTAATTAAGTTTCAACAAGTGACAAAATGACTTTTTAAGTTTAATTAAGCTGCAAAAATCAATTGGCTTATAAATAAGCTCCATTCGAGCTTATTTAGGCTTAATGGGCCGGTTTGGGCCCATTAAGGTCCAAAATGAGTTTTAATGATCCAAACTAGTTTTAATAGGTTCAACACGTTTAATAAGTCCAATTAAATCTAATAAGCTGTCAATAAGCTCAGCGAG
The DNA here is from genome assembly GCA_026074375.1 of Tanacetum coccineum. Classification (NCBI taxonomy): domain Eukaryota; kingdom Viridiplantae; phylum Streptophyta; class Magnoliopsida; order Asterales; family Asteraceae; genus Tanacetum; species Tanacetum coccineum. The sequence goes on along the minus strand of BQNB010112752.1, from coordinate 18,750 downwards.
CTTATCTTGGCTTATTTTAAGCTTATTGGGCCTGAAAGCCCAATAGCTTACTCGACAAACACCCTTAAGGGTTTATGGGCTTTGCTAGCTCATTTCTAATTTGTATTAAGCCTAAACAATCTGTTTTTATGTTAGCTTATTCAAAATAAGCTAATAAGCACTCTTATTGGGCCAGCTTGGGCTTGTTAAGGCCCGATAAGGGTTTTACGGTGTTTCGTTGGGTCTATTTGGGTCCATTAAGTGTAATTAAGTCTATTAAGCTTATTGAGCTCTCATAAGATCACCAATAAGCTGCCCAAGCTTTTTGTGAGCTTATTTGCTCGAATTGGGCTTGTTGGACTCGGTATGAGCCCGTTAAGAGTTTTAAGGGGTTGGGCTTTATTTTATTGGGTCCAATAACTTGTACTAGGTCCAACTAGCTTATTAAAGTTGTACAAGCTCACAAATAAGCTGTCTCCAATAAGTAGGGCTTATTAAACAAGCTGTCGTGTTCGTTAATGGGCTTTTTAGGCCCGTTAGGGTCCGAATGGGTCGCTACATGACTTGGGTCAGCCCATTAGGGTCCATTAGACTCCCTTGGGTCTATTAAGTCCACCAATGTTCATACAAGCCCACTAATAAGCCATCCGAGCTTATCATGAGCTTATTGGCTCATATTGGGCTTGGTTGTAGGCTAGTAAGCCCGACAAGGGTTTGTTTGTGTTATTAAGCACTCGTCAAGGTGTCCTAAGACCTATACAAGTTTCATGAGTATATTAAGTCTTTCAATAAGCTCAAGGATCTTATTCATACTTTGTGGCTCCTCTATCTTAGGCCCGTTGACACTTCTAGCACAAACATGGTTCGAAATATGTGGTTTGTGTTTGTGGTGATTAACCCTAAGCCGAAATGCTTTGAGCTTATTTAACCACTTGCGGCTGTGTTTAGTCTTGATACGTTTTTCTACTAGATAATGTACCCTTTCCTGAGCCAAGCCATCAAGTTTACATAAAAAGTTTACGTATAACTTTTGTGAAATTCGTTTGTAAGTCTTAGTGTTTACATAGTATAGGTTTCTTCATATTTTAACACCACACAAGGTTGCTTGTACCTATAATATATGCGTGAAACATGTATACTTTGTAGTTACTTTATTTAAGCTCTCGTTTGGCATAACCTTTACATGTTAACGTGATATTATAACTAGTAACAATAGTGAACAAATATAATTCGGAGTTGGTTGTAGTTGGCTTACAAAGACGTCATAGGTCTCCTTATATGGTGAGTTTTAGACGTTAAACCCGACTCGCATACACCAAAACATGTATAATCTTATGCTTCAAGCTTGGTATAACCGATCTTTGCTCGTGTTACCAATTCTTAACACCCTTGTATGCTAACTTAAGTACACTTTGTGTCTTTAAAATGAAATGTGGTTCATGTATGGGTTCGGTTTGATGTAAGCCAAATAAGATAGGGAGAAAAGAAGAAGTTTATCTTAGTGAGAGAGTTTTGAGAGTTTAGAAATGTAATAAGTGTAGTTGTGAGTGTGTATTTATAGGCAATAAGCTTAGTTAAATTTATTGTACCACAAACCAAAATTCCCAAATCGTACCTAACCTTGTGTTTAGTGGTTTCTAGTTAGTCACACATGGTTTTATGCTAAACCACCTAAGTACAAGCTTTAATTAGTTAGTTGATGTACAAGATTTACTTAGCTAGTGAAATCTTTAGGTTTTCTGGGTTGGGGCTTGGTTAACTGCGGCATAGGAAGGCAAGAACAAAAGAAGGTTAATAATCTAGTGGGAGACACAAGGACACTTCTTTAATTATCCTTGAATTGTACAAGATTGCTTAAGATTTTAGATCATGGTTTGTGTGTTTTTCTTATTTGCCGTGCTAGGAGGGGTCAAGGAAACAAAAAGGATTATTATCCAATGGTTAACAAGCTAGTAGGAGACCATTAGGACTAGCATTTATGAGGATTAGAATGTACATGTACTTGTGAAGATCATTAGAGGATTTCTTAAGGATTTCCTAGGTATGTATATGTATATACCCGGCCCTAGTGGGCATTTGACACAAAAATTGACTTAATTTTGTGTTAAGGTTATAAAAGTGGGTATTAGTTTGAGTCTAGGTAAGTCTAGGTATTTCCGGGGTGCGTCCAAATGTATTTTATCGCGAAACGTAACCCTTTTACGTGACCAATAAAAATAAAATACGCAAAGTACATAATTATCTTCCTAGTAATTATATATTACTTGGTGGATGTAAACCTTAATTTATTTGATGGCCGTTTACATTAAATGGTTATTTCTAGTCTACGCGATTTTAGCTCAAAAGCAAAAATTAAAAGTAAACGCGTATCGGACTAAAATAAATAGTGACTAATAATAAATGTCGTACAATGACATGAAAATGAGAAATGTTACAGTCTCCACCCATTAAAAGAGCTTTGTCCTCAAAGCTTAAGACCTTGTAGTGGATGACGAAGCCCGGTTTGTGAAGAGTTGTGGGTATTTTTGTTTGAACGAATCTTCACGTTCCCAGGTGAACTCAGGGCCCCGCCTAGAGTTCCAGCGAACCTTAACCAATGGTATCCGGCTTCGCTTCAATCGTTTGATCTCCCGTTCCATAATTTCAACGGGCTCTTCCACAAACTAGAGCTTATCGTCAACATGAATTCCTTCTAATGGCATGATTAATGGTTCGTCAGCGTAACATTTCTTCAGATTAGACACATGGAAAGTATGGTGAACTCTGCTCAACTCTTGAGGAAGTTCCAGCCTGTAGGCAACTTTCCTAACTTTTGCTAACACCTTGAAAGGTCCGACATCTCAGGTTCAGCTACCCCGCTTACCGAACAGTATGATCCTTTCCCAAGGTGAGACCTTGAGATGAATCTGTTCCCTAATCTCGAACTCTCGCTTTCTTTAACGATAAGAGTAGCTATTTGTCGATCCTGTGCGCTTGCATCATTTGCTGATCAGATCGATCTTTTCCAGTTGTTTCTTGGGATTAATTCTGGGCCAGTCAGTTGGGCTTCCCTAACTTCGGCCCAGCACACCGGTGATCGACATTTTTGACCATACAGTGCCTCATAAGGGGCGGCCTTTATGCTAGCGTGATAACTTGTATCTTGTTTGTATGAAAACTCGGCCATGGCAAAATGCTTAACATAAACCTTTGCCAAAATCCGATCAAGCAGCACGTAGCATATCCTCGAGAGTTTGAAGGGTTCTCTGCTTCTGGCCGTTTGTTTCTGGATGACTTGCAGTGCTCATACTAATATCTGTACCAAAGCTTTTTGAAATGAATCCAGAAATGAAGTGATTTCTACTATCACGATCACAGATAATTGAGGCAGGTATCCCATGTCTTGTTTTTTTTTTTCCCTTTTTTTTTTTTTTTTTTTTTTTTTTTTTTTTTTCCACTATCCTGTTCAGGAATAAACTTGATAACTTGTCAAATGGATCATTTCCCTTATTGGCAAGAAAGTGAGCAGATTTTGTATGTCGATCCACAATCACCAGATGGTGTCGAAACCTTGTGACCGATCTAGGAAGAATTTGGTGATAAAATCCCATCGTGATATTATCCCTACTTTCCACTCCGGGGTTATTTCCGGTTGTACTAGCAATTCCCGAAGGGCCTTTGATGTTTGGCCTTGAACCTTGCACATGTCAGGCATTTGTTAACATACGTGGCGATGTCAGCCTTTATGTTTGGCCACCAATATAATTTCTTTACATCTTGGTACATCTTTTCGGAACCAGGGATGGACAGAATATTTCCGACTTTTGGTATTCGTGCTATAATCAGAATCTTAGTCTCCATAAGCAAGGTATTCCAACTCCTGCTGTGTTACACTATTGTTCCATCGGCAGTGGTTCCATCTTTCCTTGGGTATTTATCCCTTCGGATGATACCGCCAACATCTTTATTCACGCAGATTCTCTAGTTTATGGGCTTTCGATCTGAGCATTATAATATTCATTTGGGGAGATCCCAAACCAATTGTCATAACTAGGCTCGAACCCACGTGGCTCAATCGTTTCCTACGCTCAGCGCATCTGCCACTACGGTTGCTTTCCCTGGATGATTACGAATATCACAATCGTAGTCACTCAGTAATTTCCAGCATCGGCGTTTGTCTCATGTTAAGCTCCTTCTGTTCGAGAATGTGTTATAGGCTTTTAGGTCGGTGAACCGGTGCATCTGGTTTCGTATAGATAGTCGTTCTATATATTTAGGGCAAACACTACCGTCAAGTTCTAAATCGTGAGGGTGTAGTTATTCTCGTGAACTTTTTAGTTGTCGAGAAGCATAGGCATTCACCTTCCTCTCTGCATTAGCACAACCACCTAACACTTGTGTGACGACATCACAGTAGACCAAAATGTCTTCGCTCCAATCAGTAAAGCAGAATGGTGTTGCTGCACCGCTTCTTGCTTTATTAACTGAAACATCGTTCTCCTTCCTTTTCTCCCTAGTCGAACTTGATTCCTTTTGTGTAAGTTTCGTCAATTGACTTAGCAATCTTTCGAAAATCCTTTCAATGAAACCTGCGATAGCTAACAACAAGACCTAGAAATTGGCATATTTTTGTTGGTTGGTTTAGGAGATTACTCAATCTTTGTAGACTATATCTTGGTGGATCACATGTATGGCCTCTACATATCAATGACATGTTCTGAGGAAATTGTACCTTCAGAATCTAAAATTCCATTTTGAAAACTTTGCATTATAACTTCTTCTTTCTTAAGCAATTCCAAAATTGCTTTAAGGTGTTCTTCATGCTCTCTTTCGTCTTTTGAATAAATAAGTATGTCATCGATGAAGACAATTACGAACTTATCCAAGTAAGGCTTGCACACTCGGTTCATGAGGTCCATGAATACCGCAGGTGCGTTTGTCAGTCCGAATGGCATAACCTGGAACTCGTAATGGCCATACCGAGTTCGAAATGCCGTCTTTGGAATGTCTTGCTCTCGTACTCTAAGCTGGTGATATCCTGATCTCAGATCTATCTTCGAATAAATACTGGATCCTTGAAGTTGATCAAACAAATCGTCGATCCTCGGGAGTGGATAACGATTCTTTACTGTCAGTTTATTTAACTCACGGTAGTCGATGCACATCCTGAACGACCCATCCTTCTTTTTGACAAATAAGACCGGGGCTCCCCAAGGCGAGGAACTAGGCCTTATGAATCCCTTGTCAGAAAGTTCTTGTAATTGTTCTGATAATTCCTTCATTTCGGATGGAGCCAATCGATACGGTGCTCGAGCTACGGGTGCGGCTCCTGGAATTAAGTCGATTTGGAATTCCACTGGTCGAGCTGGAGGAAGACCTGGCAAGTCCTCGGGAAATACTTCAGGAAAATCTCGGACGATTGGTACGTCCTTTATCTGTTTTCTTTCCGACTTGTCCTCCTCTTTCTTGGCGGATATCTGTGCTAAAAAGACCTGGCATCCTTTGGCCATGTACTCTTGAGCTTTTGAACATGAGATAACTGTCAACCGAGATTCTCTCCCGTTGCTACTTTCGTTGCCACAAAAAGTCAAAGTTTCATTCCTGTAGGGAATTTGAACAAGTTTCTCATCGCACACGATCACGTCCGGTAACATCTTCTTAACAATCATACCGATTAATGACATCAATATTACCCAGTGCAATGGGCATTAGTCTATGGTTGAACGAGCCATGGGCCTAAGAAATTAAGGGTGTAACCTTTATAAATTGTTGTTCTAACTCGGGACTAATTTCCCATCAGCCAATTTCGACATCATTAATCAATTTTCTAATAAAGTTGGGGGCGATGTGTTCAAGGAAACTAAATCAGTGGCTATAAAAACTTCTATCGGCACAGTGTCCGAATAAGGTAGATGCATAGTGGTTATTTAGCAGGATACGTAAACGTGAAGACAATTGGCACCAGGGTTTCACGGTGCATTTCCCTATTTTCTGCATTCCCAACTCATAACCCAGCCTTGTGCATTCCATTTCCTCCATCTTTATATTACGCTTTGGACAATCTCCTCTTGAATGTCCTGGTGTCCACAACTCAAAAACATCCATTTCCTTTTGGAAGATGTCCATTGCCCTTCAGACGGTGTTTGCAACATTTGTGATACCAGTACTCCTGCAATAGTGAGCAAAGTTGCCCTATTTTTGTTACACTTGTGGCAACCCCTTCTTTTAGGGGGGGGGGTGCTCGAGCCATTGTGGTGGAGATGGCAATTGTTTGCACTTGGGCAATGATCCCCCATAGGGCTTTCCTTTCGCCTATCCCCATGTTGTAGACTTTGGCGACATTCTGCCTCTTGAAGGGTTGCTGTTGGTGACCATGGTTGTTTCTGGATGAATCATCAGCCTTCCTCTTGTTTTCAGATTGCCTTTCCGCGTAGGTGCGGAGTTTCTGATCATCATGTATTTGGCCAACTTAATTGTCTATCCAAAACGTATTGGGTCTGGCCCGACTTGACGTTACCTAAATGTTGTCAGGAAAAGTCCAATGATGTACACTGTCAACCTTATCGGTTTCATTGGCAATAAACTTGGTACATATAGGGATAACTTCTTGGAAACGTTCAGAGTATGCTGGAAACATCGTTTCCTTGACCTTTAGGTTCATAACTCATTTCTAATTTTTGATTTCCCTGCGGATTCATACTTGTCCGGTCATCTTTTTCTTAAGTACTTCCAAGTCATTGCATATGCCTCTGGACTAAGGTTCTTATCTGTCCATTCACAATCAAAGCACACCTAACAGAGTGCAGGTGACAAACTTTACTTGATTCTTAATAGCACAACCACTGATATTGAAAACTGACTCCATCTTTTCAATCCACCGAGTTAAACCGACCACGCCTTCAGTCCCATTGAAGTTCAAAGATTGACACTTCATGAAGTCAGCGTAAAAGCAAGGGCGTGCAATTTGCACGTTCCTTCGGTTATCCCCGTGCGAACTGTGGCTTCCATCTCCATTGGTGGAGTTTCGTAAAAGAGCTTGGTTGATCATTGCTTGGATGGACTCTAGAGTCATGTTGTTTGGGTTGGTGTTGTTAACAGGGGTATTTGGCCCTTTTCTGGTTATAGGTGCCATGATTTGTCTAGATCACAAAAGACAAAACATGAGGTTATATGACAGAATTTAATAATGTATAGATGAGATAATCAACATAAGAGAGGTATATAGTACAAAGTAACACATCCATTTCATCTTACTTTGAAAATTTACCATGAAATAGTTATCGGAGTTCCCACAAATACAATACTAAAGATCTAAGGGCTATGCTAAGCGGGGTAAACCCCTAATACTTAATCTTGCATGTACAAAATAATGACCTAGCAAGATACAATAACATAAATCACTAAATGTGATTGTCGGCATCCCCAGAAGCATCCTGGTGATCTAGAATCCTAGCCTCTGATCCTGGCTGTCTAGCTTTCCTCTGCTGCTCTCGCAGTGCTAACAAACTCAGCTGCAACGTCGTCATCTCTCAGCCTCATATCTCTGATAAATTCGTGAGAGTCTCTACCATTGGTCCTGACGCCTACGATCAGTTCTTGAAGCGCTGCTTAACCAGCCTGTGCATCTGAACATCGGAGTCTCATGTACTGATGTTGTGCTCTGAATGAGTGTTACTCTGCAGCTGTAGCTGTGTCTGGTGTGCCTGGAGGTGGGTCTCGTGTGCATACACATGATCACGATGGGTCTGAAGCTCCTGATGAGTCGCCTGACTCAATCCTATCGAGTGAGCCCAAGCCTCTCGGGAAGCATAGGCCTCCTCCTCCACCATCCATACTGTCTCCTAGAGAGTCATCCTATCCCCCATAAGTAAATCAACCCGCTGCGAGTCCTTATTCGAACTCACTGATGATATAGAGACCTATCATCCTGAGGCATCCTCTGTAAGGCATACAAGTTCCTGTGTTCACGCTCATGGAGCTCAGCTAAGCTATTTGACACCTCAGTCATTGACCTTCACACTGTCACAGGTGTTATCTCTGGAACTGCCTCTGCCGGATCTACCCAAGTATCCCTAATCCCGTACCCAACATCTCTAATCCCTTGTCGCCTCTCTTCAGCATCTACCGTGCTAACAAATCCATAATCTATCCCTCGACCTCTGGTAGGTCTAGCAGTAGAACTCTCTCCGATCTCATATCTGGAGCCTATAGTGGACAAATACAACCTCTTGCGGGGAGGCTGCTCAGACTCGGGGATGTCATCCCTACGGTCAACTAGGGGGGGGGGGGGGGGTTCCCCCCACCCCCCCCCCCCCCCCCCCCCCCCTGGGGGGGGGGGGGGGGTGGTGGTATGTATAGAGATGATGGTAGTGGTGGTAGTGAAGGTGATGGTAATGCGGCAGTAACAGCATCAATGAGAGCCTGAGTGCATGCTATCCTGAGTGTCTGGATGTGCATGTGGGGCCGTGTACCTAGCAAGGCGCTCCCCTGCAGAGGGTGGTGATAGTGAGATAGGTGGTGATGGTGATGGAGTAGTCATGGTCAGAAGTCTCTCAACCTCTGCCTCTGGTGGAAGGGATATAGAAGTCTGGGGCCAGACGGTAATCCTAGCTCCAATAGTAATGTCAGTGGAGGGTGGTGGTATAACAGGCTCTGTTCCCTCAGGTGGGAGAACAGGCTCATCAACAAGTATAACGGTAGTAGAGTCAGCTGGAGCTAAGTGCTCCTCCTCCTCGTCCTCCTCATCCTCCTCGTCCTCATCCTCATCATTGGTGTCATCCCTAGATGAATCGCCGTCATCATCATCTCCATCATCTCCACCGTCCATAGGATAGTCAACCGGACCATCCTCTGATACTCTTCATCCTTGTAATAATCTGGATCCTCCTCGGGATCCAACTCAGTAACATGTCTGGGTGACTCAGCAGTAGGTGAATCAACAAGGGGTAATGGCTGCTCTTCAGCCGGAAACTCATGCTCATCCTCGTCTTAAGGAACTGGCGGTGTCTATGGGTTCTCTGGGCCTGGTATGTAATCTGGTGATGGTGGGGCTACTGGCTGTATCGGGAGTCCGTCGTATCCTAGTACGATGACCCGTGGAATGCCCCCCTCAGATACCTCTCCTTCATCATCGGCTCCCCAGGAAGGCTCTGTCGGGCTCAGAGTCAGTGTAGTCGGAAGTGTAGCGTAAACAGCAGATGTCGCAGAAGGACTGATTACTGTAAAAAGCAAAATACTTATATATGTTATTAACTTATAGGAAAATCCGAATTGTTATGTCTGTAAGCTTTAATAATAAAGATCTTATAGTAATATACGTAATATCATTTATATACATGTATATCAATTAGGTAAGCACTTAGTACCCTACTAATGCTAAAGCAAAGCATGTCATGTAAGCATATATGCGCTAGATGTAAAAAGTAATGCATGATGGTCACTCGCAAATCCATTGGTGAAAATAATTTTGGAAAATGGTTATAGTCTTAGGACAAAACTTTTGACCTGGTTCTCTATAACCTTGGCTCTGATACCAATCTGTAACACCCTCAAATCTGAGCACGCAGCGGAATGTTGAATATCCGAGGGCGTTACATTTATGGATCAATAGCACAAGATCTGAGAACGACTACTAAACGTGTCGTTTGAAAAAGATACATTGGATTAACAAAATATTTGTTTGTTACATAAGCCCATGGCTTCAAATTGTTCAACAATATAAATAAAGATTCCGGTTTATAACAATTGTCCATAAAAATGTACTAAGTACACAAATTCTTAGGGGTTTGACTCTTCAATTATTGACTTCCAATGTATCATCGCACCTCGTGCCTTATTGACCTGAAAAACATGCTTAAAACGTCAACATAATGTTGGTGAATTCATAGGTTTATGTAAATCAATAGTAGGACCGCAAGATTTCCAAGTGTATGATTTAGCAACACATGCAAACATCATAAAAAGTGATTACGTTTTCCTAAGCTCATGACACCGAAGCTTGACATGTATGAATGCAAATAAATTGCCAGTAATTGCCCATGAATGATGTTCTAACCCGAAACATCCCAAAAAATCTCGACATGCTATAAACGTTCGTTCCGGTGATAATCTAGTCGCTCCCGAACAGGGGATTGCTATCCCTAATAGATCTATCAAATAACATTTCGCGCTCACACAATGCAGTTACCTACTAAAAACTATGCAACTAACAGTTCATAATAAAGGGCTCAATGGGTTATCGCTACTTAGGAAAACACGTAATCATGGTATAAAATGTACACTTGCGTCCAATTTGTAAAAAACAAAGGCATGTTCTCACCCAAAGTTATAATCATTTAATAACATTAAAACATGGGGGCTAATGAACTCACCTGTAGCAGGTAGATTCTCTGAATGATAATAAATATCCAAGTAAGCAATGAATCACACCGTCAAGTACCTAAGTAAATACGGTCAAGTCTTAGTCTACACATTTAAGCTAACGACTCATTGTATAAACTAAATTCCATTTCAAGTTTATATATACTGTTATCACTTGTGTGGTGGTGCACATGATTATTGTATTTATAATTCTGATGGTTCTCGAGAAACGTGAAATCATTATTTAATAAATTATACTTTATTTATTAAATTATTACTTAAGCCCGTTAATAATCCGAATATGTTTATATTCGATTGTCTCGTTAAACGTTTAATTAATCCCTCCTTGTTCATAAAATACTTTCAAGTATTTTATTTTACACTCTAACCCTAGGTTTGTAAAATATAAATATTTACACTTCAAACCTTACAATTGGTATCAGAGCCTCATGGCTCTTGATCTAGGGTTTATAAGGTTTTCCTATGTATTTATTTTTCTGTAATTTTTTATCTATAAACACATATATTTTGGGTCCACAGACGCCCTTGGATCTTGAACAATGAGGATGTGTATGGTTCATTTTGGAGGTTCAGTTTATGCTATAATTCTTGATTGGAAAAGTTACACGCTCCTTTACAAATATTTGGTCGGAGTATGATACGATACAGCCCTTGACATTGGATCTAGGATACTGGTCGTTGATGCGACGGAGCTCACTGAGACTATCGGCCATTGCATGTGATCGCCATGCATATATTGACTACAAGAATTATCCAAAGACATTTTATTACATAATATAGTAATAAGCATGTCTTGTTCGTACTGAAGGAAGAGATGATCTATGCTACTGAGTTCGAGATTCAAGAGATGGTTAATATACTTTTAAGGGGAAGCTTATTGTTCATATACTTAACCATCTACATGCACTCCTATTTGATTATGACAAAAAGGGGAAGAGTGCATGGATTCAGGGGAAGTTCTTCATCTATATTAGCTTCAGGGGAAGCTTGTGCTTATTGGTTTTGTCATTAATCAACTAGGGGAAGATTGTTGGGAATTATAATTTGAGTTGATTATGACAAAACATATTAAAGATGGAAGACCTACAAGACAAAGCTGGAATAACATTAATGCTGATTGAAGATTAGTCAAACAGTATTTAATGCTCAGCTAAAAGATAAAGATCAACATTAATGCTGATTGAAGACTGGTCAAATAGTATTTAATGATGATTGAAGACTGGTCAAATAGTATTTATGATGATTGAAGACTGGTTAAATAAGATTGATCTTATCTTGTCTTGTAAACCCTACTCCCTCTATTATATAAAGAGGGTAGGCGTCTAGGTTAGAGGTATCCATTCATAGATAGTCTCTCCAATGAGAGTCTAGAAACGCATAGAGCGTGTGTAGTAGTTAGTAGTAGTAATAGTTTCTTTATCATGTTTGAATAAAGAAAACCTTATTAGTAATGTTGATTGTGTTCTTCATATTCCGCTGCATATTTTCAATCAATGTTATCATACCCTAGTTGAGTCCAGATCTTGGATTCTACATTAAGCACTCGTAAGCTCATCAATAAGCTGTCTTGGCTTATTGTGAGCTTATTAGCTCCTAAAGGGGCTCGTTAATGGGCCTATGAGTCCTTTAAGGGTCATGTTTGGTTTCTAAATAAAATGAAAGCCCTATGTGAAGCAAATAAGCACTTCAAGATCATGATTAAGCCCGAGTGGCTTATAAATAAGCCCTCGTTGGGCCTTGTTGGGCCACGAAAGTGGGCTGCCAAACTCATTAAGGCTCGAAAGGGGTTCCTTAGCATCGTTTAACATTTTCACGCGTTACTCATCACATAAAAATCGATCGTTAGACTTCTATATGCTTTTCTAAGTTATGTCATGACGTAAATATGAAAAGTTTACGTGTATGGCACCACACAAGGTTATTTTGTGATAAGAAAGTGTGCGTGAACCATGTATGCTTTGTATTTATTTTGTCTAAGCTCTCGTTTAGCATAACATTTACATGTTAACGTGACATTATGACTAGTAAAGAAAGAGACAAATATAATACGAGTGGTGTAGTGACTTACAAGAGTCCTAGTCTCCTTGATGGTGAGTTTAGACGTAAACCCGACTCGTATACACCCAAACGTGTATAATCTTAAGCTTTAAAGCTTGGTATACCCGATTCCTTAGCTCGTGTACACTTCTTAACACCCTTGTATGCTAACTTAAGTGCACTTTGTGTCTTTAGAATGAATGTGGGTCGTGTATGGGTTCGGTTTGATGTAAGCCGAGTAGTTTTTAGAATTTTGCCTAGTGCTCGTTCACTGGGCAAACAAGCTTCTAACTTCGCATAATAGTATTTCTGTATCCTAAATCTTGAACACAATGACCCTTCTTAATAAAACACAGTCAAAAAACACAAGGCATGATCGATTAAAAGAAAATGACTACAACTGAACCTAATTCTAATCTAAAACAGGACATTCATGTTTTCTATCCCAAGAGCCTAATTCTAATATGAGTTCGTTTTTAACTACTACAACAGAACCTGGAATTCTCATCCTAATGATCACATATATTACTTTCCATAGGTATGCATATGATTTAATTTTTGTTGTCCCAATCAACAATACAAATCACCAAATAACAGATTTAACTAAGGTATGCACTATGCACAGCCAGAAGCAAATTGCAATATCAAACATACTGTTTGCTTCCACATACACCAAGCATACATAAACGTATACATGCTGTCAAATATTATATACATATACTATAAGAGGAATGAAACGACAGCGTATTAATGCCGAATTTTTATGGATCTTATTTCCCCAAGCCCATTAAATATTGTAGCCCATAGGACGGCCCAATTGAATGTTATGTGCACAATCCATTTAAACGTCACCGTCTACTTATACATATACATAGCACATGCAGTTAAACTCTAGACACAAAATATCTACGCCTTGGCAAGTGTGACGATCATCTCCCATTGTAACCACCGTATCAGGTACGCCTTTTACTTTGCCGTTTGTAGTTTCGTTTAAAGTTTACTATGTATAGATATATTGTTTAAGACTCATGATCAGTTGCATCCGTTAGCCATAACCCGGTGCATGTTTTATTTGTGTTTTCATTTTTCCCTCATTGAAACATACTACTTCGCATCTTATATTGCCATAGAACTATGCTATATGTCATTATCCATGGTACTACTGAAGATTTTGCCTTTGTCTACACCTATATCCTTTAGACTAAATGTTAGTAAATATGAAAATGTAAAACTAAAGCTTGTCAAAAGGAAAACGCCTCATGAATTTTTGAAATAAACTATTGAAACCAATGTGCTGGCTAAGAAGGTAAACAGTCGATATGCCCAAGAGTTTGTTGCAAAACCCTTGAGCCAGATAGTCAACCGTTGTTCGTTCAGAAGCACCTTAAAAAACTAAAAAACAGTACATCCACCTTTCGGTGGAAAAAGGAAGACGCCTAATGACTTTGCAATAGACTCTGGAATACTATCTGTTACAAAGAAAGGAAATTTCGGTGTTCGGAAAACTCTTGCACGTCTTCTCAGCCTAATAGTAATGGTGATCATTCAGACGTATCATTGAACATATAAACAAAGGGCCCCCAAAAATGAAAACTATGTTCAACACACATAAGATTTATGAGAAAAGGTGGGGTGATCCGTCCATGTGGAATGAAACACAACAACTTGGTAGCGTTATGTCGCGAAAGAAAAGTTCAAATGATCCCTCTACAGTAATTGGTAAGCATACTATTAGTCCATCATACTCAATGCAACAGAATTTCAGCAACATAACATTTAAACACAAAACCATACAACACAAGCAAAAAGCCAACACCTAAACATCAAAACCATTGAATTTACTTATTTTTTATTTAAAAAAAAACCGACGCCCCGCAGTAGCGCGCGGGCAACTATGCTCGTTATATCCTATAATAATTCAGATTGCACTATTAAAGTGAATAAAGTCTGTCGAAAGTAAGAGTCGTGAAAATACAAGAATCGAACCTCAAATGCAAGAGATTCTGCAATATTTAAGTATGGACGCTCCCCAAGAAAATAGTAGTCCCTGCCGGCAACCTCAGAAACGCTGCCACACCATAATGGTATCTGGTGGAGCAGAATTTGAAATAATAAGAATAACAAGGAATGAGTGAAAAGTATTAGATGATAGATTAGCTTAGTCCGTTAGGGTTTACTTTATATTGTGATTGAATAATACCTTGTACCTACCGGGTTTAACATTTAACATGGTATTAGAGTATGTTGGAGCATAAAACCTAGTCGGCCGTCATGAGCCGCTGCATCTATGCCACCTGTCACCATTTATCTCCTTTGTTCTCCATTTTTTTTCTTTTTCCATTTACCTTCCAATCCCAAGTCAAGAAAAAACAAACAAAGTCACTTTGCATCTCCAACCCATTTTCCTTATATTATATCATCTCATATCTGTTTCAAAAAAAAAAATCTCACAAAAGAAGAAATAACATATTTCTTTGTTTCATTTTATTTTCTTGGATTAATTTCATATCTCCCCCTGTTTTTAATATTACACGTTTTGCATATATATGTTATATTGAGATTTGGGCTTATCTCTTATTGGACCTTTAACAATGAATAGTCAAAATCAGTTACAAATTTACATAGTTAATAGTTTTACACAATCTCCTATAGAATAATAATAATAAACGTAGCAATAAATTCCTAATTTGGAGGCCCTATTTTATTGGTGGCCCTGTGCCTAGGCACGTGTCGCACCTGTTAAGAGCCGGCTCTGGCTACACCCATATTGTTCACACACAATATAAGTGTGAACTTTTAGATTCTACACACTTTAATGTGTGAACATATGCTTTAAAAAGTGTGAGTATTCAACTATTTTGTTGTAGTGAAAAAACGGTTATTGAAGTCTCTCAGTTGTCCTCAAGTAAATACAAGATCACAACAACAATCACCATATCAAGTTTCACAGTTAAATCGTCCGAAAGTATTAGGGCCTGTTAGGGTTTACTTTATATTGTGATTGAATAATACATTGTTGTTCCTACCGGATTTAACATTTAACAAAAAGTATTATAGAAAATGATGAAAGCGGAGCAACTAACCTCAAAGAGATTTAATTCAAAGCAACGAGTGCAAAATAATTAAGGGTCCAAAATTCCAAATGATCTCAAAGCGAATAAATATGAAGTAGAATTTGGCGGCAGTTTCCATGCTTGGTGAGTCGAGGATTTCCTCTGGTAAACCACTTCCATCTTCAGCCGGGAAATATAAAATAGCATTAATGTATTACGTATTATACCTTAGAGTAACAAATATGAAGTTGCAAAAGTTTATTAGCCAGCTAGCTTCTGTGATGAAATGTAAAGTCTGATTCCATATGTGATTGTTATACTATCTCAGACTATTTAAACGCTCTGGCTAGCGTTTAGCTTTAAGCCTTTAAGTACACTTTATATATAATTACAGCTGCTGGCTAGCTTGGAGCCCACTCGTGAGTTTAGGAACCGTCTAAACACCATATATTATCCAAAAGGTTTAAATGGCCAAAAAAAACCTAACCCTGCATCCTTTTTCGACGCTGACTATATATAGATCACTAATGAATATCACTAATGGTTTTTAGCAAGTCTAATAACTTCACCATATATCCAAGTTCATATGCTTGGGTTCAATGCTCGTGATTTAATACATAACCCACGCGAGAGGGCTAAGAAGCAGGAACTATGATTTAAGTCCAAAGTCATACCTTTAGTAACAAGTTTTCTCCAGATATGCTTGTGTAACAAACAAACAAAAAATCTAAAAAAAATTAGTAACAACTTTTATTGTCGCTTGCCTAATATAAACTACTCCAATATGGTGTTTTTAATTATATTTGTTGGTAAACGGATATAAATGGTATCTCCTTAGAAGAGTTGGCCTTTTCTATGCTGTATGAGACAAGTCGACATTTTTTATTTATTTTCTACAACAGAAAAACATAGACAAGTTGACATAAATTTTTATTTTTCGAGACACAAAAATATATACTGTAAATAAAAGACAAGTTGACATTCTATGTAAGACAAACTCATTACCAACAATAAAAGCAACATATTTAATATCGAGTACTATTTTATTTATGCATGTATATCGTGGGTGCTACTCGTACCCTTTTATATATATATGTATCTGTATTCTGTATGGTTCAGCATTTTGCGACAACTTGTTTACATCATCAAGTTTGTGAATTTTCTGCCTTGAATACAATGGCATCAAGCACTAGATTTATTGTTCTTCTACTTGGATTTCTTTTGCTTGTTTCTACCTTTAACGCGATCCCTGTGTCAAGTAATCAAATTATTTTCCATGTCATTACTTTAGTTTACGTTTATGTG